>VXBQ01016275.1:529425-610289 GCA_013400175.1 Phainopepla nitens
GAGGGGGACAGAGCACCGCACTGGGCCGGCCGGGCCGGGCCGCGCTGCCCGGGCCCACCGCCGCTGCTCCCGGCCCGGCCTCTCGCCCTCCGCATGGGCCGGCCCCTCCGCCGTGCCCGGGCCGGGCAAGGGGCGCCCGGCAGCCTCGAAAGGGCAGGAGGAGGTTCCCTGCTCCCCGTGGTCGGGATGTTGCTGTAGGGTCTGCCCTCTCTGGTGGGAGCTGCCCGGCGGTTTGGGGTCCCCCCCCCGAACGCACAGCTGACCCCAGCATCGCCATCTGATCAAACACCGCAAATAACGTTGTTTATTTAAAAAATATTAGAGCAGCTCTTTGCCATAAGTGACAAGTCATTATTTAATTCCTTTGGTACTTGCGGAAATAACATCAATCAACATGAATGCATCTGCTAGCTAAATATGAATGTAATCATCCATTAAAATGTTAACATTTATGAAAACTGTTTATTAAAATAAAGTTATAAGAATCTCATTGTAATTTGATAATCAGCTAATGTCCCCTTAAGGCAGAATTGGAACATTTGATGTTTGGAACTAGATAACATTTTAAATGCCCCATCAGTTTATAACTCCAGTTATTCTGAGACATGATTAAGCCTTTGTGTTGCAGCCCTGGAAACAGATGTCCTTTTTTTATCCTTGTGCCCTGTGCAACAAAATGGGCCCTTCCCCCCCCCCCAGTCTAAAAAACCCAAATTCAGATAAAGAACCAAAGAGGTGAATGTATGGAGATAAACTGAAATCAAAATGAGGTGGCCTACCCTACTGGATCTAGTAGGGCTTGTGTGACAAGAAGAAGTGCTGAGTTAGGAGAGCCCTTTCCTTCTGGCGTGGTGGTACTGGGAGAGGGGGACAGAGGAGCATCCTTGGTAGGAACGGGCTGTGACCAAGGAGACACCGATGGGACCAAGAAGCCATCCACGTACCCAAATGTGCCTGCAGCTGCAGCCCTACAGACCTCGCTCTGTCCTTGCCCTTGTGTACATCCCGTGTGGCATCTCCAGTTGGATATGCACGTCGGCATCCTCCACCTCAGACCCAGCCCCTTTTCCAGGAACGGAGATGTCATACATGTAATTAGGTAACATTTTGCTGTAAGACAGCTGACAGCCATCGTCAGGTTTCATTTTGAGTCATGCTTTCTATTAAGCACGTATCAGGTCTGCTTCCCTGTGCAGAAGCCCCAGCTCCCCAGGCAGCTTGCTGTGTGCCCAGCCTGGTGTGCAGGAACTACACAGTGCATTCATGTGCACTGAGATTTTTGGTCTTCCCTGTTCTGGTAGCTCTTCCGCTCAGATTCAAATGTGACTGCGACAAATTCAGTTGGCACCTGTTTGCTCCAGCTAGCATTTCAACAGCTCTGAGGGGAGCCAGGTTCCTAATTCCCGCTATGCTTTAATCTCCAGACTCCAGCTAGCTCTGGCATATCTGCATAGAAAACTCATATATGCTGTTATATGTCATATATACTCATAAATGCATATATACCTTTGACAGGTACAGTTTAATCCTAAAGGACCATCTCCACCACAGTTAAAAATTAATCATAATGAATAGACCTTGCAACAACTTACTCAGGAACTCAACTGTTTCAGACACCCCCAATATTGGTATGATTAGTCATGAAGTCCTGTGTTGAAATATGAAACATCCAACACTGTGTGGGAATATGAGAATTTTGTATCTTAATCTGGTTTTATGTGTACTCTTAAAAAAAATCTTGAGAACTCTTAACAAGTAAATAGGGACTTTACAAATTTCTGAGTTTCAGCTGTTTCAGTTGAATTTAGTAAACTGCAGTTTCATAATTCCCAGTCAATTCAGCTATAAACCCCCAATCACTGCCAATTCATTACATATTAGTTTTACCAGAATAGATCCAAATTCCTTTGATAACCATGAGGAAACTCTGAGCACTGTCTTTGTTCTGGAGAATTTCCACTATCATTCAGCATTAGTCAAGCACTAATGGACATTAAAAAATAAAGAATTGCTGTAGACTGTAAAAAATACATAATTTCAACTTTCCCATGTGACTGATGCCTTGAGAAATTGACTGACATAGCTATAACAAAATAATTATCCTGTTATAGCTGTGCCTATATAACTTCTCCACATGGACACTCTATTCTAAAATTTAAGTGACTTTATTACAGAATAATTACTCAAGGACTTTAGACCAGAATGAGGTTCTGCACAGGAGAGTTTTGCCAGTGTGGCTCTGGTGATTTAAATTCACCATACTAAGCAGGTAAATTTTGCTGTGCAGACTCTCAGGAGAGCCTGCCAGCAGCATTAGATAAGACATCCCAATTCTGTATTATCTGAAAATTGAACTTCTGCACTGTACAGGGCATAGCATCCTATTTTGCATGCATTGTCAAACAGGCAGTGCTTTTGCCTCCCAAGGGAACGTCTTCTCGAAGCTCAGAAGGAAGGACAGGCAGGCATCGCTCAGCTGTAGAAAAAAGAAGTGGAATGTGGTAAATCCAGAGTCACATTTTCCAAGTGCACTATCACTTGCAAACGTGAACTCTGGATGTCCAGTCTTCCCGCCCACTTGCCTTTACTTTTTGGCTAGAATAACACACCTCTGCGGCCAAATTCCTTTTCCTTGCCGGTGTTCTCCTGATGGGCTCTGAGGAACACGCGGGCCCCACGCGGGTTCCAGCTGGCCCTTCAGCACGCCGTGCTCCCAGCACTCGCTGTCGGGACGTGCTGCCGAGCCCCTGGCTCCTCTGCCCGCTCCTGGCTGCCAGCCCGCGCTGCCTGAGTCACCCTGGCCACAAATTATTCATTCGAGCCACCGAGCATCATGGCAAGCCACATTCTTTTAACAAGACTTCACACGCCTCTGCTAGCCAATGTCTTGGTGATTTGGGTCATGGAGACACGGGGAGAACCTGAAGTGTGGAATGCACAAAGGGACTCGCAACCTCCTCCTCCTCTTCCTCCTCCTCCTCCTCCCGCATCAGCCGCGCTCCGGCGGGCGCTGGTCACGCTGGAACAGGAGCTGTGTTCCGCCTGATCCCGGCACAGGAACAGCTCTGGTCTCTGCACAGAGACCACCCGGGAACCCTGGGTGCTCCAGGCACAGAGTCATTTACCACGTGTTTGAAATTGAACTAGTGGAAAGATCTTGTTCAGTCCCAAAACACAGCTGAGCTAACACACAGGAATCAAAGGAAACAAGCAGCCCTATTAACAGCAGGATCAGTGAAGCCTGGTTTGCTGCGCATTTGTCTTTCAAAGTTGAGCTCCTCTGCGGATTCCCTCGTGCCTAAAGACCGAGTTTGTGCCTTTTATTTGACAGACAAGTGTACTGGGTTTGTCTGACAAGCTTTTGGTGGCAGGGAGGGCTACAGAGGTGGCTTCTGTGAGGAGCTGCCAGAAGCTTCCCCTATGTCCGACAGAGTCGGAGCCAGCTGGCTCCAAGCCGGACCCACCGCTGGCCAAGGCCCAGCCCATCAGCAGCCATCCGTGGTAAAGCCTCTGAGATAATGGATTTAAAAAGGGGTGGTGGGGAGAGTGTGGGTGGTGGGAGTGCCTGTGCAACTGCAACTGAAGAAAGAAGCAAGAAAAACAGCCCTGTAGGCACCAAGGTCAGTGAAGGGGGAGGAGGTACTCCAGGCATCAGAGTAGAAATTCCCCTGCATGCCATGATGAGTGATGAGCATGGTGAGGCAGGCTGTTCAACATGCAGCCCATAAAGGTCCATGTGGGAGCAGATACTCACCTGTAGCCTGGGGAAGGCCCCACACTGGAGCAGAGGGATGTCCAAAGGAGGCTATGACCTCGTGGGAATTCGGCACTGGAGCAGGTTTGCTGGCAGATCTTGTGCTCTCCCTGGCATCCCTGAGAGGGTCAGCTTTCCACTGAGCTGTGGACCACTCCACAGGACATCTGGGGAGAGGACTGGGCTGGAAAGATGGGAGAAAATATTTTTCTGTACATCTTTTCTTAGTCCAAAACTAAGGGGAGTAGTCATACGTGGGACATCCTGTTTCGAAAGAGATTTCTTAAAAGCAATCCTTTTTTCCCCCAGAAATTTTGACACTTCCCATTCTGGACTCTACTCACCATAACTGGGTTTTATTGTCATGAGACAGTATGAGTTTCATGATAATCAGACAGCAAAAGAGTTCTGCAGCATTAGAAAGCAAGGAATTACTGAGCAGTTCTTGCCTTGCAGCTAAGTGTGATCCAGGCTCCAGTGCCGTCAGAGCCAGGAGTCCCATTGACGTCAGTGAGGCAGGGATTTCACTTCAGAAAGTTTGTTTTTTTGTTTTGTGTTTGTATTAAAGAGCCTGAGAACCCATGCTTGATAAGGTCAAGCAAGCCCAGCAGGGTCGATACACTGCTCTTCTCCCCTCTCAGATCCCAGGCACAGCCCAGACCACTCTGTGTGTGTCTGCCTCTGAATTATTTAACTGTCCAGCTGGTTAAAAATAGCACAGCAGCAACTCCCTTTCCAGCCTCTGACTGTTAAATGGGCCGTCAGAGCCCAGCCAAGGCCGAGGTCGTGGCCTGGGCTGCACATGTGGCCAGGGTGAGCTGGATGCCAGAGGGAGGGAGAAGCATGTCGCCACACAGCCTGGTTCCAGCACGATGATATCAGCCTGTGAAAGAAAAGCAAGGCAAACTCAGAACACTATGACGCTGCCAAAGAAAACACTGTCTTCACAATGAACAAAAGTCTGATTAATTATTAATTGCCTGGCAGCTAATTAGCATTCCCTTGGGCAGCTGTCTACAGAGTGCCTTATATTTCCAACACACCGTGAGCCAACATCATCGATGCGAATGGCTTTGGATCAGAGTTAGCAACTGATTTGTTGCCTGAAACAAGTTGTGCTCCTCCCATCTCCCCATCTCCTCCTGTCACCTTTCTTTTCTCCACCCAGGGACTTGGGCTTATTGCAGTGTGAGCTAAGCAGAAAACATCCCTTGCTGATGAATCTCCTTCCTGTGGAGCTTTTCCAAGGCAGCCACCCCTGTGCACAACCCAGCCTGTGTAACAGGAGGGTGACTGCAGTGCTCCAGCTCTGGAAAAAGCCTCCTTTGGCTGCTGTGTGGCCAGAGGGGAGGGGAGCAGCTCAGGGTGGAGAGGCACTGATCAGCTGCAGAGGCAGTGACCCAGTCTGGGCTTTAGAATTCAAGGCAGCATTTAGGGAATTCAGCATCAGCTAATGATAGAATCATTTAGGTTAGAAAAGACTTGTAATACCATCGAGTCCAACCCACTGCCAAGGCCACTGCTAAGCCATGTCCTTAAGCACATCTACACATATTTTAAATCCCCTCAGGGATGGTGACTTCACCACCTCCCTGGGCAGCCTGTTGCAATTCTTAGCAACCCTTTCAGTGAAGAAATGTTTCCTAAAATTCCAGCTAAACCTCCCTGCTGCATTCAGCTCCTATTAATGTTAATGGGACTTAGGCACATGCATCAAGGGCAAGCAGACCCCTTATGAGAGCATAAACATAAATTACAGCTACATGTAGGCAGAGCAAGCCTTCAACTTGCTGTTTTACAATGCCAAGAAGGATGCACTTTCCATTTTAAGAACTTAGAAGCTTTAATATTTTTTTTTAATGGAACAAGTCAATGGAGTTGGTGAAATACTGCAGCAAAATCTGCAGGTTTCTCAGTTTACCATCACACCACTTGGCAAAGGCTGTCCACAAACCTGTGCAGACTAGAAGACAAGTTTAGGATTACTAGTGTCTCCAAAATGCACCTTTCTGAGGTTTAAGTAGGTGTCATGCTGTTCCTGCAGTACAGAATTAATTTCAAAGCATTTTTGACATTTTCCCTGAGAAATTCAGCCAGCCTCTGTATTTTACACCTGAGTATACCTGTCACTCATATTCATTAGATGAAAATATGTCTGAAAGCTTGACAGGAAAGCAGGCAAACGTTAAAAGGAAAGGTGGTGAAGGAAAGAAGAATCAGCTACAGAGTGGGCTCAGGTGTCAGCTCTGGCCATCAGCAGCCAGGAGTACCAGAGAAGGTGAGCTGACCTGGAATCCAGCACAGGTAATGGATACCACCCCAACAGCTTCACCAGAGCTCAGACTGATGCTCCAGCTCCAGAGATTAGAGGAATGATCACTTTCCTTGCAGACAAGACCAGGTGATAAAAGCTGCCATGGAGATCAGAGAAGCCCTCATTAACAGGAGCACAGGATTGTTGAGCCAGAGAGCAGTTTCCTGGTCTGTTTACATATTTTTTAGAACAAGGAGTCCTGCATCTAAGACTACGTGTCCTGGCTGTTACTGCAATATAAACATCATAAAATGGCTGTTTTCCTACCCCAAAGCCAGAGGATAAGTGCTGATGCAGCAAGATGACTGAGATAAGAACAGTTGTTTTCAGAGTGAAGGGATGCAATCTGTGGGAAGTTCTTTGTTTCTAGGCAAAGAACTTGAGCTACCAAGTGAAAAAAAAGCCCACAGTCAAGTTTCAAGTTCTTATTCTCATTCTACAGGTTTACCCTGCCTACTGCCTTGGTCTAACTCTGCACTGTGCCAGCAAGGCAGCACATTAGTCAAATATGAGACCATTAAGTTATATCTCTATAGATATGGGATATAACCCCTTGAAATATATACACACTGCAGAGGAGCAGAGCATGGTTTTGTTGTACTCCTGTTAACAGTTCTGCAGAGAACCTGCAGCTATGATGCACTGCCAGATATTTTATTAGACTGCATTTCTCCTTGTGTACATGAGTCATATAAAGTATATAAACTCATGAAGTCCAACTAAGACTGGCATAAATCAGGAATAACACCAGTGGAGCCAATGGAGTTGCACTGGGGTGAAAGTGGCATAAATCAGAGGCTGATCAGGTACACATTTTCTTTAAGGTAGACAGACCATTAAGTGGCTTACATAGACTTCTTATCACATTACAGTTCTGTAAGGTAAATAACAGTCACCAAGCACTGTATATAATGAATTGCAGCCTGCAACATACAGCAAATGGCCATTTTTCTCTGGGAATCTCTCAGCTCAGAGCTCTGAGACCAAAAATAATGGGCAATATTCTCCAGCATTCATGTGTGACATTCCCATTAGTATTAACAGGAGGTATGTGCCTAAAGTCAGGATGTATTCATCAGCAATCTGAATTGGATATTACTGAGGCTCCCAATGAACATTCCAGTTTCATCCCCAGCCATGACCCTCCTAGGGAGCAGCCACAGCTCTTTACTCGCCTTTGCACAGGAAAATATTTATTTGGTGTCAGGTAGAGCTGGAATCAGAGGAGCAGGGCAGTCTGCTATCACTCACCTCTGAGCATCAGCCCCCAGAGGAGCCTCACACAGCAGCCCAGCTCAGAGCAGGACTCACTGATACTTGCACTGGGTGTCTGTCACAGGAAACAGCACAGGACTTGCAGGCTGCATGGCAGCTGAAGCCTGAAGAAAGCAAGAGAAGTGAAGTGACCACAGAGTTACAGGACAGATCAAGAATTTTACACCTTAAATGCCCAGCCTGACAGTTTTCCTCCCAATAAAGCCTGCTTTCTGCCTATAAACACATTTATTGTATGTTGGAAGGGCAGCAAAGAGATCAGAGTTTGTTTAGATTGAAGCTCAAAAGTAATTTGTCTAGATCAGGGTAGAGAGATGCTTCTTTAAAGCTTAATATACACATTAATTGCTCAATATTTAAATTAGACTTCAAGGTGACTGGAATACAGAGCTAAAGCAAGTTCAACAAGCAACCAAAGTTAACTAACACAGACAGAGCATGCATGTGTACACAGCTCTGTTAACAGGAACAAATTGCTTCCTGCCCTGAATTGCACCTAAGAAGAGCCATAAGCTGGTTCAAAACTAAATATACACCACAGCATATGTACTTGCTAAGAAGGTCATTAGAACACAGAGCTTGGGGAGACAGCTGTGCCAGGAGAGAATAAATATAAAAATAAGATGTAGTGGAATCTGTGCAAGAGAAGATAACTGAAAAGACACAGAAGGCCAGGGAGCACAGCTGCTTGAAATAATTCTTTAGAAAAGAAATGGTGCAGCTGCATGCCTTATCCTAACCTCCCATCTCTGAAGGTATGAACCTTGGCAATGCTACTCCTGCCCTACTCAAGCATAAGCATCTGGCACTACAGAATGCCTTTTGGAAAGCCAGAGATGAGACTGCCCATCCAGCATAAAGAATTAGGCTGTAAGGTCCTGGAAGCCTTGGCGTTGCAGAGACTTTCTTCGCTGCACTAATACAGACTTGTCTCAGCTCTAAATGTGAGGGCTTAATCCCAGACTTACTGGCTTGTCAACAAAGTCCCCCAGAATACTGTCCATACCTCGGACAAGCTGCAATTAGTGTAACAGAACAATGTAAACAGGGCTCCAACCTAAACATGACTGGCAGTGGTACAATAGAGGGGTCAGGGGGAAGCTAATCCAGAAATTCAGTGTGCACCCCCTTAAGCAAGGAATTTGAGTGCAACTAAAAATAGAAGGTGAGACTATCTGACAGCTAAATTGCCAGTGGTAGCTTAGCATGGATTCGGTTACATTGCTCAGCGACCCTCAGTGAATTAAATAGATTGAAATGCTAATGATAGAGTGAATTCCCACTACAGAGGTAGAATAAAGTAGTCAGATTAGGTTTCAGACAAGGTGAGTTCAATGGCAGCAAAGAGATTAGAGTTTGTTTAGATCAAGGTACAAAAGTAATTTGTCTAGATCAGGGTAGAGAGATGCTTCTTTAAAGCTTAGGGGCTCCCCAATGTTAAGTTACACTTCAAAAACAGTGTAGACCTGAGAAGATATTTCAGTGACTGCTATTTTATGTGATTTCTGTCAACATTGGAACATTTCTCACTGGTCTCAATACTCCTAATGGCATCGTCATTTATCTCCTAATTAATTAAATGTTACTCTGATGACAGATGTGCACCAGTTCACCTGGCCTGTCACTCAGACTGTACCTGTTTCTTTTCACTGGGTATTCCAACCAGTGCATTGCTGCATGAAACCACAACTGTGGCATTTATTCTCTTTGGGGTTTACAGGTGTTCACCATGACATCACAGCTTCACAAGTACACAGAGCCTCATCCCCACTGCTGCTCCTAAAGCCCAGGAAGCAGAAAGGAGTCACACGCTTGATCAAGTGTCTTACCTGTCCCTGCACAGACCAAGCCCAGCCAGCTGCTTAACAAATTTTAAACCCCAGACTAATGATAATGGAAAGTAATACTCACAAAGCACACACAAAAATAAAGAACTGAACTTGAAACTCAGCATTCACCTGTTCAAAACAACTCTGGTGGTTCTCCAGAGCAGGTGTATGAATACATAAATTCCAGGATCAATTTAGCCTTAAACAATTGATCCATTCCTTCTCTCCCAAGGTCACAAGGCAAGTCAATGCCATTAGATTAAATCCAAACTTGATATAAGATGCACTGTCCTCACAGTGAGGGCAATTAAAGACCTTACTTGACAAGATAGCAGGCTCACCATCACTCAGAGCTTTAAAAATGGGATTAGGCATCTTTCTAAAGGATGTGTTTCAATTCACTACCCTTGTAATTCAGGATAGTTATTCTCCTAAGAAAGTGACATTGCAGCTTGTCATTCAACTATCAATCAGCAGTGTCATAATACTTCAGTGTCAGTTGTCTGTTTCCATTACAATAAATAAATAAGAATTACGTATTCTAGTCAAGAAAAAGCAATGTAAGCCTGTGTAAGGTCAGGAGAGGTGTAACATGTCATGCCCATGGGAGTTGCTTTTGCTGTAGTGCTTATATGAAACTGAGAGCAGGAAATCCAAGCTCTCTGGCACCCATGTTTTCAGTCTAAGCACCAGACCTCACCATCTGGTCATTGGGTTAATTACTATATAGGAAAAATTAGAAGAAAAAAACATCTTCCAGAGTGATAATTTGATTTAGTTTGCCCTGCTTGAGGTCTGACACAAACAGGACCAGCTTTGAAATGGCAGTAGACTTGGCAGGAGTCAGTCCCTCAGCCAGCCTGGCTGCATTTTGAGCAGTCATTTCTCAGACACTGCATATGGAATGGCACTCACTTCTGCCTTCCTCTTCACCGAGGCCAGTTGCTGGCTTAGTCTCAGTATTACTACAGGAAAAGACTCTGTGGCCAGTATTTAGGAACTGGGTGACACAGCTCTGATGCCTGCCCATGAGGCACCACCCTCAGCACCAGCAGTCAGCAAGATCTGGCATCAGTGAAAATCTGAGGAACTACAGTCCCTCAAGCACAGAGAAGCTGACAGCAGAGTCCAGGCCAAATTGAGATGCAGCAAGTGGAAATAATTCTTGAGAAGCAGAGCCCTGATGTGCTTTCTCCATTCATAGTAACAGTCCATTTTATGCCAAATGACTCATTACCATGAGTGAAGAGAACGTGATTCAACCAGAAAAGCACATGTAATTTGCATAGATTACTTTCCCACTTGGTTTCCATGCTGTGAAGCAACAGGGACTGCCTTCAAGAAAAAAAAAAAAAGTCCCGTGAGTAATTCTTTGCTTAAGTATTAAGATATCATAGATTGAAGAGACATTTGGATATGTCAATCTAGAGGAAATAAAAACAAACCAAGCATTGTGTTCCAGTTATTTCTAGTGTTGCGAAAGTGAACAGAAACTATTGTTCAGAGAATGCTTCAAACACCCTTGCAAAAGAAGAAATAAATGTTTCTGTGAGCCTGTGGAAGAAAGAAAGAGGGGGCAGACTCAGCCATGAGTTGGTTGGATTTCAAGATTGGCTTTTCTTCCCTGACTGAGTGCATCTTGTGTTTTTGTCAGTGGTGACACCACCCTCATCAGCCTCTGTGGAAAGAGCACTGCAGAGCTGGCAGCTCCCTCTGAACAGAGGGTGGTCTCCTTCAGACTTGCACCTTGCTCTGGACACTGCAGCATTTCACAAGATGAAACTCAGAGAGTTTTCACCATTCATATATTCAAACATTAACCTAAAACTAGGATGAGATTTCACTTGTAACTGCACTGAAATGCAGTGGCTGCAGTGGGCAGTTTGCAATTTCTTTTGCTGAAGCACTTGCTGGCAGAATCGTGATAAGAATAAGCAACTGGTTCCAGTAAAGTCACAAGGGCAAACCCAAACTGCTTACATTGTGCATAAATGGTTTAATGTGACACGGCATGGGGAAAGCAGAAGATCTGTCAGAAAAAATAAACAGGAAAAAAAATATTACTTCAGAATAACTCATCCCGAGTAAATTGAGCTTTCTGAAGAAGCAGCTTGTAAACTATTGGGTTTTAAGAGTTGCATCCTGGCTCCAGGCAATGTATGATGCTTCACTTGACAAACAAACCAAGCTCAAGAAAAACAACTTTGCTAGATTAAGACAGCAAGGAGGTTATGGGAAGAACTGAAGTGACACACGGCTCACCAGATACAGGGCTTGTTTCACTGCAGGAGAGCAGACAGGCTTCAGATAAGGCAGATAAACAAACAGATCTGAAACCCACAAAATCTTTCCCCACTTTGAACCAACTGCAAAGATCAATAACACCATATTTTAGGAAATGTGCAGAAGAAAAGTTGCACCTCCTTACAGCAGCACAATGAAGACGTGCAAATCAACATGCAGCTACAAGCCTGGGGCATTACTCAGCTTTCTGTCCCCAGGCCTGCATCTCCTGAAGCCTTCTCCCTCTGCCTTGCATTTCTTTTACTTCCAGCTCAGTGGCTTAGAGGTGGTCACGTACCTGAAATTGTGCTGCTGAAAGAGGAGGTTCATCTCTGCTGTACTGAGGGATGGGAAATGTCACTGCAGAGATGGGTGAAATTACACCTTCTACAAGGCCCTCCCTTAACATTTCAATAAATTTATTTTGAACCTCATATAAGAAACAGATTGGAAAATAAAGAGAAGACAAGTAATAGAAGGACACTGCAAAAGTAAATAGAATTCTACAATAACAGAACAAAAAATAAATCCCTGTGAAGACTGTGATCATCAGCTTCACATTTTGATCTGGTCCATCTCAGCACATCCCAGCATCTTTGGCAAGTAGGCCATGTTTGCAAGTGGCAGCAGCTGGAGAGCTCAGCTCCAACTGAGATCTCCTTGGGCAGAGCTCCCTCAAGAAACAGCAATCAAAATGTGCTGGGTGAGTTTACAAATGGGGAACTGAGGCACAGGAAGGTTAATAATAATGATATTTTGCATTTCTTTATTACTTTAAATGGCCTACACCCTTTACAGACGTTGACCCTCCCAATACCCTGGGGAGAGGTGAGTGGCTATTATTATCCTGTTTTTTCACCAATAGGGACAAAGAGGGTGAAATGTGTCATTCCTCAGGCCAAATAGCTGAAAACTGATGAACATACTTTTCTATTTCAAGTCCAGCTCAAGTGCTTCATGAAATATCACAGTATTCTCCTTCTGATCAACCTTGTCTTATTGCTCCTCATAACTGCAGACATTTGGAACATCCTTAACTCCTTTGCTGGAACAGTTGGTTGGAGGCCAAGCATAAGGTGCCCTCACCCATTGAGGACAGACAACTCCTTTCCCTCAGACATCCCTGTCCCTCAGCCCCACCTGGCAGCAGCCTTCCAGGTGTGTGTTCTTGCTGGGCTCGCTCCTCCTAAACATCTTACCCCAACCACCGATTTTATTGCTCCAGTGCTTCCCGTAACAATCTCCTCCTTTTCCCCTGCTTTTCCAGCTGAAGGAGGACCACACAGGGCTGGGAATGGGGCTGAGCAATGATTTCTAGGAGGATAAATAGCGAGAAGGGAAATAGCTACCAGGCAATGTTGACATAAGTCTGAGTGGAAATTAAACAGTTTCTCACCAGCAAAGTAAGCTTCTGGAACAGGCCTGGGAGAGCAGTAGTGGGGAGTAAATACCAAGGACAAAAACAAACCCTCAGCCAACCTATGTGGTTTTAAGATGGAGCTTGTTCAGTCTATAGGGATGGGCCTCACAGGATGATCTGCTGATGGAGGAGGTCTCCCCAGCCTGGAACTCCCTGTGACTGCCTTGAAAGCACTGAGCTGTGCAGCTCACAGCCACCAAGGGTCATTTTTCTTCCAAACAAAGTGGTCATCAGGAAAATTGCATTGCAGCACTCAGCTCCAACTCTGTTCCTGGCACTTTGGGAATCTGTGTCTTTATGTCCTGAAGGAGTCCCCCCATCCCTCCTGTGGCAGAGGCTGCTCGAGTCTCACCTTAATGAGGTCCTGGGATGCTCTGCCGTAGGGCTGGTGGTCCCTGACTCCAGTGGCACTCAGGCTGCCTCCCTGTGTCACACCCAGCTGCTCAGATTCATTTCACTCTGCTCCAAAATAAATTTACAGCCAGGGCTTCCTGTGGCAGGCATGTCCACAGGCCCCTTTGGTCAAGCTTGTGGAGAAGGCTGTAACAACAGCAAGGGGAGTTGGTGTGATTTAGGCAATGTTGGGAACTTCCATTCAAGAAGGCAGCCCCTCCACTCCCCTCCTTGCTTTCCCAGGGTGTAGACTGCCCTTGTCCCCCCAAAATCAGCCATGCACTGGGCACACTTCCAGCCAGAGGGGATGAAAGGGACAGGTCAGAGGCCAGGTCCTCCTGCCTGACCCAGGGGGTGTCAGAGGCAGCCAAAACCCATCCATCAGATGTAAGTGCTTGGTTATCACAGAGGGAGTGCTCGAGGCTTTGTCTCCATGGGAAGATTGCACTGGTATCGTTCAGGGTATGAACACAAATTACTGTGATCCCTTGGGGCCCTTCTTCGCTAGAAAAATGTGAGTCCTTAATGCTCATTAATTAACTCAAAGTAGGCTTTGCGGGAAATGTGTAGTTTTCACATGAATCAGGAGGTTATATTAAAGACCAGCTCTGCATATTTTATTGCTGTATGATTCAGCAAAACTCAAGCATGCACTTAAGTTTAAACATCTGCTTAGAGCTCAGTGAAGTCAAGGGAAGGCTGCTAAAACACTTCAGTGAATTGGAACTTATTTAGACTGGGTGTGATTAGACTGGGTGTGATTTAGGAATCAGCAATCAAAAATTTCCAGTACTTTACCTTGTACTGTAGTACTTGAACGTGTCCTCCTTTCCATTTGGCTGGGAAACTGCTAGCACTGTGAGAATAGATCAGGCCCAAGAGTACAGAAGATTCAAAGCTGGCAGTCACGGTGCAGAGGTGTGTGTTTCTCTCTGCAGGACTAAATCACCCCAGTGCAATAAGGACCCACATGCTGCTTTTCTGCTTTCCTGAAGGCTGGTGCACCACAGACTGAACTGCTTTGTGCCAAGAGGCTACAAGGCACTGCCCAGGTATGCTGAAGAGCTTGTAAAACTGCTGTGTGTGTTGGAAGGCACTCACAGCCCTGGCATGATGAGGTGCTGCTGTCAGGTTGAGAAGATCAGCTCCTGATCAGCTGTGCTTTTCTGCCTGGAGAGCAGCAGGCATGAAGCATGTGCTGCCACAAGAAAGCAATTCCTGGAGCTCACTTCTCCTACCATAAGACAACGATATAAGAGAGTCCCAGAACAAGTAAAACCACCATCCTTCAAGCTGGGGCTGATTCACAGCTGGGGCAGCAGATGCAAGACCCAGGCTGTTCCCCACTCAGCTTTTTGAAGGGCTCCCTTCCTCCACCTGTGCAGTGTCAGCCAGCAAAGCCTAATGATGGCTCTTTAACCTTAAAATATGACAGCCCCGTGCTGCACTTCTGTGATCTTGTAATCATATCTTCCTACAGACACCCTTCTCGTGCAGCTTAAATATTTTACAAATACATGTCTAAGTACAAATCTACCACATTAACTCTTGTATAGAGGGTACTTATTTTCAGCTGTGTGGCTGGGATTCCTATCAGTGTAATTTACCATACAGCATGACAGAGCTGAGCTAGAAGGCACAGCTTTTACTAGCTAAAATACAATAAAATATGCTACACCGTGTTTCACAGATGAATCACTTCTAAACCATGCCTTTAAGTATTGTCTGTCACTGCAGTTCCTTACTATAATACTTTGTGAGAGCTAAGAGGAGAGACAAATTGCCCTTTAAATCTCTACAAAGCCTATCATCCAGAAGAAATTAGGGACATTTGTTCTTGGAGTCAGGTGGGTTATGTAAGAGAAAGCTATACACAACAGGTTTTATATGAGTGAAGGTGAGGCAAATGTGTTTTCACTTATTTATATTATGTTTTTTTCTAAGAACATTCAAGGACCAGCTCACAAACAACAACACCCAAACTCTGTAAAGAGCAGCTGCAGTCCAAAGGGTGCAGACAACTGTTTCCTCTCAGCTCAAGCTGCCAGGCCACCAGCATAGAGACCCCAGGAGAGCAGAACTTCCTGATCCCTGCTCTGAATTAGCCTAAGGGGACAGTCAGCAGCACGTGGACAAAGCAGAGGAGCAGGTCAGACAAAGCAGCAGCAGACAGTGAGGTATCCCCACACAGTCAGTGCCAAATGGTCTTTGCAGCCCTTGCTCCAGAGGACAGCACTGAAGTGCTGGCACGAGCCCCCAGCAGTCACAGAAAACCCGAGGAGCAGACAGCTATTTGGGAAGTGGCCATTCAAGACCATGCCAAAGATCTCTGAACACTTCCCAGTGTCTAAAATCAAACTAAAGTATGAAAGACCCAAAGTTAGAGGGAGAGAGCAGTAATGATCTCCAGTGGGATGTCTAGAGTCTGGCCAAAGTCTTTATATAATTTATGTGATTGGAAGGCACACACTTCATTCCTGCTACTAAACACATCTCCACTCACCAGATACCCAGATTTTCCCTGCATTCCCTGGCTCACCTGCAAGGGCCCTGGAGCCAAGTGTCAGGTTATCCCCTGGGCTCCTGGAGCCCTTCACAGATCCAGAAGTTTTTTTCTGTAGATTGCAGCAGGTTGTTTCTAAGCCAGCCTCTCCTGGGCTCTCCTCTCAGTTCTTTAAATCTACCTCTGAAATAATGCAGTAAAGACAAAGTTGGAGCAAGAGAGCTGTCACAGCTGGTGGTCACAGCTGCAAGTTTGGGCCAGAACACATTGTTCTTCCTGCAGCAAATGCTTTCTGTTAATAAGACACTTACTACAAAGATGTTTTCTTCTTTGGGGATCTACAGCACAAACCAAAACCAAGGTCAAAGAAAAAGTCCATTTTTTCATTTATAATTTTGGAAGGATAAACAAGAAACGCATCAGTCCCATCTGACATAAATTAATAATGCTCCTGCTATTCACTGCCTGTCAAAAGTTTCATCAAGACACAAGCTCAGGTTTTGACAGATATCCAAAGGTGATTAAAATGCTGCATGATAGAAGAACACTTGACCTTGAGGGCAGAGCTGCTCGGCAGCAGTGCAGGAGCTGTGCAGGGCTGGTGCACACACACAAACAGCCTGGTCCCTGCAGGGACTGTCACTGAGCTGCCAGCACTGGAATGTGTGTTAGAGCTCCCTGCCCTGTGTACTCTGAGGACACAGCCCAGTGTGTCACTCCAGAAGGTTTCTCCCTCTCCAATACATTGCAGAGAAGCCTCCTCCCCTGCAGCTCTGAAATCAAGTGCAGCAATCATTTCATGCTGAAGCACAGCATTCAGCTTCAGAGAAGAAGACCCTCTGGACTGTGTGCCACTGCCTTTTGGTCACATAGATCTGAAAATAACATAATAGATGAAAAAACTGAGTACCAGCTGAATGACAGTCCTCTCTGCCAGCTTCAAAGAAAAGTGCAGTTTGGGGCTGCTGGGGATCCCTGTCACGCTCAGTGCTGGTCCCAGGCCTGCATGCAGCTCTGGGTAGGCTTGGTGCAGCTTCCCAGTTCACTCCACCCACAGAGTTCGGTTTTCTATCTCAGGCTGCACAGCCAAGTGTGTTTCAGAACCAAAAACCAGCATTAACTTAGTTGGACTGGTGCCTTCCTGTACATTTTGTAAACAGTTTGAGACCGCGGGGTTTCACTATGTCTCATGGCTTCTGCAGAAGGAGGGTGAGTCAGAAGTGGCCAGTGAAGAAAGCTGTTGTGTCTGGGACCCCGCTCCACCGGTTTCAGAAGCTGGAAGGTGCACATTATGCTTTGCATGTATGTTTAGTTCACTTTCTTCAGCTGTCCTAGTGGTCTGGGAAGGGGAGCCATAGGGAAGGGAGAATTTTTCCTTTCCTTTTTTGACAAAACCAGAAAAACCCCAAAACCCTCAGAAGTATCAAGTCTCGGTTTTATGCAAGAACCTTCACAAAGATCCCCCAAGCATTTGCATCTAGAATAACTCTGTCTCCTAGAGGCACTAACACCTGCTCACATCAATTTCCATTGAGCATCACCTCACCCTGTGGTCTCTGCAGTCACACTGAGCTCAGACCAGTGCAGGACAGAGCTGACAGATTTTCCAGCCCCTCACTGCCTCCATCCCAGCCATGCAAGACACAGGAAGGCTGTGTGAATTTGAAGGCATGCAAATCTCTGCCTGTAAACCTGGCTCTGCTCAGCTGCTCCTTCAGCCCCAGAGATTTATGTGTCCCCTCCCTTTTAAGTAAACTCTTTTTCAAGAGCATGACTGTAAAGGTAAGTTCAGACACAGACTTGTGTAAATTATATGGTTTGACCTCCTCAGGGATCAGCATGGTTTCTGCAGTCTCTCCACTGCTCAGGCTCCCCCGTATGCTCCATAATCATTTCCAGGCTCCTTCATGCTCCCTGACTCAGGGCTATAACTCAGACTGTCACCCTGCGTGCTTGAGAGGCCCCACTGGCAGCTCAGCTTGCCTGGGGACCAGCCCCCAGGCAGTCCCAGCTGGGAGGGAGGAGGTGCCAGTGGCCTGGAGCAGTGGTGCCCTCCCAGCTGCCGAGCTGGTACTGGGAAATACGCCCTGGTTCACTGGGGGACAATGGGCTGTCGGCTGAGGAGACCTGGGTGTTTTTAAAGACCATCTATTGTACATCTACATTGTCAAACTGAGTAAAAGTCGCCCTTGCAGCAAACAACTTCTATAAAGATCAGAAATGGATGTTGCTTATAGCCTATTGATTTCCTGGATGAGGAATGTGCACATGGCACAGAGCAGAGCGTTTGCACTACAAACACTCGGATAATTATGGGAGAAGTACACATTAATGAGGGGCTGACTATATTTTCCTTAAGTGGAAAGTGTATTTAAAAGGAGAAGGCTCCTAGAGCTTTTGAAGTCAGAAGTTGTTAAACAGTCAGCAGCTGGAAATTTAAAATTCCTTCACATCAAGGCTCTGTGATCAATCGGGATTAAGTCAAACAGGACTTTTCAAAGCTTTCAAAGCTTCTAGCGTATTAACAAATAGGTATCTGAAACACAGAGGCACTACTGGAGGCATCTGTGAGACCTTGGTGCCAGGAGAGAGGCAAGGGGACAGAGGCTGAGGCAGAGACACGACCATTGTACCTGGCTGGCTCACCTACAGCCACAGCAGTCAAACGTGGATGCTCATTTCCCTTCTTTTGGTGCTGCCTGACTATCTCCTGATCACATGCCAGTCTGAAGAGGAGATTTCCTGCCAAGTTTCCAGACACCCTACTCCTAAGTGTGTCATCATGGTACCCCTTTCCCACCAGGAGCTCTCTGTGGCAGCTCAGATGATCATTGATGAACAGCCAGTTCTGGGAGCAGAGACCCACCTGTGGGCAGGGAAGGTGGAAACAGCTGCTTTGCATTTGCTGCATTTGCAAAGCTTAACGTCCCTGGTTTTATTCTAATCAAACCTGATCCAATTGCTTGTTTGGGTTTTTCTTTAAGCTTAAAGCTTCTTTGGGGACCAAAGCTTTGTCTGAGTCAGGGTGCCATCACAGGGGATTCTGTAGCCACTCCGGGGCCTTTCTTGGAACTTGTGTCTGCTGCTATGTAAAGCCCCAGGACCTCTGAGTTATAGATGGAGTGAGATTCCCTCTGCCACACGTTCACATCACAAAGCAAGGGGACTGATTTGTAAAGAGATCAGCAGCTCACATCTCTGCACCTCCAGACACACCTGAGTCCTGTCTGAGGGCTGCTGTTGTGAAATGCCTGGTTAGGTCTTCACTTTCTCCTGTCATCTGAGAAGCACTGAAAAGAGAACAATTGATCTGAATATTTTTATCTTCTTCTATTTTTTTTTTAAATCAAGGAAAGAGAGAATGAATAAAGATTCTTTCCCTTTCCTGACAGTTTTCCATTCAAGCATTAGGTCCTGGGCCCATAGAGGAGGTGTCCAGGCAGCAATTCTATAAAAGAAGAGCAAAGAATAAGAGCTTTGCTCTGATCAGATCCAGAAATCAATTTCTTCTTCTTGTAGGATTTTTTTAATACACCAATTTTTCAGTTTCACTAGAGTTATAAATATGCTGTCTTGAAGAAAAAAAATAGATTCCTGCAAAATTAAGAAATCCCGTCCCTTTCTTTTCTTTGTATCTAGCAGGTGCAAGCTACCAAAGGAGATTTCCTTCTCAGCAGCCGCTGTATCCGAACACTGCGGTTTCATTTACAATATTTCCTGCATGAATGAGCTTAGCCCTGTTGCTGCCATGTCTCTGGATTTACGATGCGGTCAACAGTTTGTTATTTTCTTCTCTGCCTTCCAATCGCTTTGTCTGGCTCGGGTGACGAGGGAGGCTGAGGTGAGCCACGTGGCCACCCAAGACTGCTGTGCCTCTTGCCGAGTGGCAGCGGGAGCTGCGGGGACCCCAGAGATGTCTCAGGCAGAGCGGCACTGCAGTGACGGATCTGAGACCAGCACGGCTCCGAGCCCGCTGTCCTCGGCACGCCGTCATCGCGCTGACGAGCGGAGAAAAGCGTTTTCTGTCGCTGTGGAAGGAACCGACAGGGCTGGAGATGTCATCGCTTTGGATTCACGCTGGCAGGACGCCACCAGCGCGCACAAACGCAGCGCTCGGTGTTTGACGCTGCGCCCTGGCTGCGCTCTGACCCCCGTGCGCCATGGCGCGCACGTGGCATCGCCGCTCCCAGCGTTTGAAGTGGGTGAAAACCCCTCATCCTGACCCAGCAGCCTGCCCTCCGAGGGCCTGGCACCCAGCAGGACCTGCCTGGCACCGGTGGGCTGCAGGGAGCTGGTGCTTCTTGGCGTGGCAGCACGTGGTGGTGGTGATACTGCAGGATGTGACCGCGCCGGCCTGCAACTGCTAAATAACACCAGAAGTTCAGTGAGGACATCCTTCTGACAGCGTGGCACCTCCTTTGGGCAAATACAGCCATCTGGAAAATAAGGTTACAGCAAGTGGAGCAGCTTCCTGTTGCCCCACTTCACTCCAGGTCAGCTTCCCGCAGCTGGAGACCACAGCAAGAGGAGACTGCACGTCCTGCATCCCTCTCAAAGCAACAGCAGACCTGGGTGAGGAGACCTGGATCTCGGCCTCCCATTGTGCAAAAGCAGAACGAGCTCTAGAATATTATAGAAATTGAATCAAATGGGGAAATGCCTTTTTTGTGCATATATTTCTTTTTTCCATTCCTCTCCCCAGCCCAGCAAAATGACAGACTCCTACAACTTGCAAGCTTCCTCAGGATGCCTTTATCAGCCAAAACAGGGATTGTTTGTAACATTCCTCTCTTTCCCTCCACCACATCACTTTTATTGGCTGGCTCAGCTTCCCCTGCCATGTGCTGCTCACTTCTCCAGCAGAAGAAATGAGCAGCACACAGAGGCTAGGCAGGAGAACAATATTAAAGAAAGAATTGGGAACCGTTTAATGCAAATTACCCTGGGATCAGATTGAGCCTAGCCACTGCTCCCCATCTAATATCGTTTTTGTTTTTAAGAAATACCTAAATGCTGGGAGCAAATTTCAAGTGTTGTTTGTACTTGGCCCCAGTGCAGGTCAGAAAATACAAAGCAAACTCCCACATGCTCTGCCCCAAGGAGGCTGATTTCTTCTGCACTCTGATTTCCTCCTGCCCTGAGAAGTAGGTATCATTTGTTACTCAAGCATTTCAAATGCCAAATGTTGGCAGGATTTGTTCTAATCAAACTCAGCAGTACTGCTGAGAAAGCAGCTCTGAATCTGAGATGTGTTTTTTTCTTTGAACATTTCCTCTCCATTGGTAAACCTTACAAGCATTTTCAGCATCTGGCAAGTTTCTTGGTCGGGTTTCCTGGGACTAGACCTCAGGAAACCACACAGTTCATCTCCTTCCCCAGGGAAAGTCTGGGTAACAAAGTCATCCCTGACAAATGTTGACTTTTTTTAGAAACGTTCCCAAGATGGAGAGTTTGTAGCCTCCTCATGTGAGCCATCTGAGTGCTTCATAATTGCAGAAAATACATGACACCTTGGGAAAATCTCCATAATATTACCTCAATCCCGTTCCACCATCTGCTTTGGTTTTAGTAATGATATCTCTTAGTGTCAGGGAAAATCTCTGACTCAGTATTTGCAGGACAATGGCACACACAGGTATCATTGCAGGGAGAAAGCCTCCAGGAACAAGTGGATTTAGAGAGATTTGCTGAGCTTTAGTTGTGAGGTTAACTCTGGATATGAGAAGAAAACACAGAGGGACTGTCAGGTATCAGAAGACCTGAGTTAGACACAGAGGTGTGGAATGGTGTAAGAGCAGAGTTCTGTCCTCACAGGCTTCATTATCCAGTGGAAGGAATGACCTTACACTGGGCAGTGCTGCAGACAAATGTCAGCCTGTCTGGTCAGAGTGGCAGGACAGCCCTTTCTACACCGTAGGTGTCACAGGTGTCAGCCTGCTGGGAACCAGACAGGACCAGGCCACTCATCAGGGCACTGAACACCATCAGAACGCCGAGGACATTCACTCATTACTGACGTGGTCTGATCTTGAACCTCTGTGGTGGAAGGGAAAGCACCTCTGAGTCATCCCCGCTCTGTTTACTGTCAGCAGTGAGTGCTGAGAAGGGAGCAGCCTCCCGGAGCACCTCCTGCCACAGAGCCACCTTCAAATGGCCCATGCTCTGCAGAGCAAACAGAAACACTGCTGCAGCCAGGAATTTCCTACTGGGAAACGCTTCAGAGCAGAGTGAGGCTCACTGTGGTTTCAGTTTGCATGTTCCATTGGCTTTCATCTCCAGCAAGTGCTCCTGGGTGCCCAGTTCTCAGGAGTGTGTGTATTTTGGGGCATAATTTAACCTCCCTGCCAGGCAGATCAGCTGGGTTCCCCTCTAAAACACTCAGCCAAGCCACTCAGAAGGACTGGTGCCTCTCACCTCACAGCTCCCAGTCCCAGCTGCTTCCCAGAGCAGCGGCTGCTGCCTCACAACCTCCTCATTGCTCAGGTCCCAGGGGAGAGGACAACTTCTCTCCTCACAAACACTCACAGCATCCCTGATCTGGCCACACATCCCTCAGCTCCTATCAGCTCTGGATGTCGAATCTCACCTGGTCAAAGCGAAACCTGTGGATCCAGGGCTTGATCTCAGCTAAGAAAAGGAAAGTCTCAGCAGCACTGAGGCAAGAGACAGCAGGCACATCGTGTCCTATTCACATTCACACTAGGGTGCAGCTTGCCAGCATTTGAAAGTTCCCATGTTCTAATATATTTTTTAAAGTACGCTTTTTAAAAAGTCCTCTCACACAGAGAGGATTTTTTAATAAAATAGTATTTGAGGAAAGAATAAAGCTGGGATTTTGTTGAGGCCAGAGGGCCTAGATAACACTACCAAGTAATGAAACAGTGCTTAGCTAACCTAATGGGCTTATCTGGATGGTCTGTGGGTTTCCCTTTGTCTCCAGGCCAAAACTTGAGAAAACACCTGCAGCAAAAATCTTATCTGTACTCTTCAGCTTTCTTCCCTCCCTCATGTCCCTCATCTCATACTATGTGTTATAAATAGTTTCTTTCCCTCCTCCCACCATCCCATTTATCAGCACAGCACTGGTTTTGTTAAAATAATGCTACATCTAGAACTAGGCTCCAAGCCTATTTGGGAAGGATTTGTAACTATTATACTTTTCTTTTGTTCAGCAAACAAAAATAAAATGAGACAATCTGTGAAGGAGCTTGAGGCTGATACCCTGACTCCTCAGCAGAGATTGTGCACCAACACCATCAGTTCTGGCAATTCATCTCAGCAGGGGTGGCACTGAGCTGCTGAGAGTCCCTCTCAGGTGGCAGTGCCCACCCAGAGCAGATACAACACAGCTGGAAAAAAGGCAATAATCAAAGCCCAGGAAGGGACTCTGTTACCTTATCCGAAGTTTAAGGAAATTTTGAGTAAATCAGAGCAGGTTGTTCTGGCCTGGAGAACACAAGGGCCCCTGAGATGTGTGCAGGTGGCTCTTGTGGATGGTCTAACAGGGAACACACTGACTGCAGGGAAAGCAGCTCCCCAGCTGTGTTTCAGTGCAGCGGGAAAGGAGGCACTCACGAGAGGATAAAGCAGAGCTCCAGGCCCAGACACAGATTTGGAACAAAGGTGACTCCAGAGATGACCCTGAGAATAGAAAAGCAGGTACTGCAGGGAGTCATCCTGCAGTAGAAGCTACAAGAATAAAATGGCATCTCAGCCTCAGGTAAATTTATAAAGGGAAGAGCAAGCAGAAGAGGACAGAGGATGTCAAGAGGATGTGCAAACACAAGAGCAGCTGACTGTGCATACCCAGAAATGTTTCTGAGCTGGGATGCATCTCACTGTACTTCAGAGGCATCTCTGTCCCCCTCATGATGTCTCTGGGCTCCCTTTATAGTCACAGCAGAGAAAAGGGCCCATTTACAGAATGATTCATCTGACCTATTTCAGACATTTACTCTAGCATAAAATGACTCATGTCTTTGGGGTGCCCATTTCTTTCCTATAAACAAGAGTCTAGACAAGTAACTCAGATGTAGACATTCACAATTAGATGTCTACATTTGGATAGATGAATTCTGCCTCTAATGCTCAACCAGAAATCAACCTCCAAGCTCTGGCAAAGACAGCTCTGGTTGATAGCCACGATAGGGAAGAGAAACAGGGTCATTCATTCTTTTTGATGGTGCGTAGCTCCCTGCACAAAACGCTCAAAGCATTTGCTGAAAGATTAACATCCTGTGAGTGCCTGTGATAGCACTCCTGGAGCAGCAGCAGGGACCAGTAAAGGCAGATTCATTATTGCAACTATTTTTCTAACCTGCCCATACATCTAATTAACTGGTGTCAGATCCCTTTTCAATCAAAGTCTTTTGGCAAAAGGAAGCACAAATCAAAGGAACCTGGTGTGCCATCACCTCTCGGGGTGCTCGGTAATGGCACAGATGTGCATCTCGCCATGGGCTTTCACTCTCCCAGACCTGAGAGGCCACAAGAAAAGCTGGCAAATCTCTTGCTAATCCCAAGGGTCCTTTCTGCTGTCAGCAGAGTTAATGCTGTGGGGCTTTCCAACGTGCTCTCAGAAGGGACGTGGGGCTCTCAGAAGGTCCTCAGGGTTGGAGGTAGCTGGCAGGATCTTGTGATGCTTTAGGAACCAATAATCTGGACAAGTCAGGCCAGACCACTGGGAAGACTTTTTGTTTTGACAGTTTTAAAGTGTTTCTCATTTCAGCCTGTCAGTCTGATTTCCTATGGCTCATACATTCACACTGGCTGTGTCTCCCTCAACAACTTTGAACTCATTGAGCAATTTCAGCCAAATTTGACAGAGAGATAACAGCCTCAGAGACAATTCAGTTCCTCAAAGGTTTGCAAAAACAAACAACCACGTAAAGGAGAGAGATGTTATGAGTAACCTCAACTGAACAAAAGGTTGCAACATGAGATCAGCCTTGAGAATCAGCACTAGATATTCCTCAAGGGAAGGAGTCTTTGCAGACCGCTCAGACCCCAACCTTGGGAACAGGGAATCAGCCCTGAGTTACAGCTGGGTGCTGCTCAGGCAAGGTGGCTGGGAGCTGTTCCCTCTGCATTCCAAAGGGACTGCCCTGCAGCCAAAGGGCAGCTGAAGAGTGAATGAGGAATGAATCCCTCCCTCAGCACTACCCAGAGCCATGGGCACTCCCAGGCCAAGGCTGGCAGGCAGCAGAAGCCCAGCTCTGTGTGTTCCCCTCCTGGCCAAGGGGTGGGAGCAGCCCCAATCCACTCAGCGTCAGGATTTCATGGTGGGCAAACAGGGGTTTATCAACCCAACCAAAACCTCACAGCTTCTGAGCACTGTGGGGGCACAAGCTGTGAGAATGAGGGCTGAGAGGGAGGAAACCTGCAGCCTCATCTGATTCCTGTTGCCACCTGCCAACCCTCCCTTTCCCTCCCCACACCACCCCAAGCTGTAGCTCCTGGAGGAGCCCCGGGACAGCTCTGCTGCCCCAGAGGAAGCAGTGACTATAAACCCAAACACGGGGCTCTGTCTTCCTCCCTGGCTGTCCCTTGCAGTGCTGCAACAACCCAGCCATGCACAGCCAGTGCCTGGAAAATTCCTCCAGGCTGCCCCTCTGGTGACCCCCAAGTGATGAGATTTTGTTCCCCGCCTGACTTTATCACTCCCACAAGTGGCAGAAGCCAGAAAAGACCAGAAATGCGTGCTTGCACTGGGCTGCCGCTATTTTGGCAAAAATCGAACCGGCATCAGAAGTAGGGGTCTGGCTCTGAGGGAAGAAGCACATAAAAAGTTCCAGACATCCTGAAGTGCTCAGACAAGTAAGGCAGGCTGTCGGCCACCCTGAGAAAACACAGATAAGCCAGAAACCCCCATTTCCCACTTGCCAGAGCTCTGTGAGCTGGAGGAGCACTCAGCCACTCCACAGCCAGAGCTGCCTGCTTGCCACCAACTCCTCACCAGTGACAGGGGAGTAGCAGCAGGAGGGGAAATGCTCCTTTAAGGCACCACCAAGATCATTTAGACACACACCAATCACACAGACATCAACTTATTTGCAATACGTCTCTATCCCCCCTAGTACAGCTTATCCTGCAGTTCAAGCAGCACGAGTGGTGCATCTCACTGCCTCATTTTTTTAAAATGAGATTCATGTTGGCATCACAGATACAAAGCTGTCTCCCTTTCACAGCCATAACGTTAATGGACAGAACCAAAACCCAAACCAGGCTCTCTCACCGGCTCTGCAGCACTGCTGTTCCAGCCAAAGTGGCAGAGGGAACTAAGATCACACTTCATGCAGTCGAACTCTTTCAGATGCGTCCTCCAGCCCACGTGTTCCCAGGTGGCATCACATCTCCGATGACACATCAAGGCTGCAAACATCCTCTGAAACCCCGAGAAGAGGGGAGCTTTGCCCAGCCGGGGAAGAACCGGGGAAGAACCGGGCAGTGGGGTGCAGAGCTCCGACGCATGTGGGTGTGGGAGAGGCTCTGCTCTGCAGCAGTGGCTTGTGATGGTTCCTTCCACCCTGCTCTGCTGATTGATGGCTTACCAGGAGCTGTTAACGCAGCAATATCCCGGCCCTATTTACAGACATCTCTGCACATTTACTTTGTCACAAGTAAACTCTGCACACGGCAATAAAGCTTAAGGTAATGACTTCTTCAGCACAAAGCCAGCAATTTCCTGTCAGCTTGGTTTACAAATGGCCAACTCTGGGCTTAATTTTCAACTGTGGCTCCAAAGATGGCTATGCAAAGTGGGGGTGAGGGGAGGGAGAAACTCCAGGCTATGCCACTCTGAGCCTGCTCTGAAGGATGAACAGGGTGGGGCAGATCCACCGCATGCTCACCCACAGTCACCCTGTTTTGCTTTTTCCATCAGCAGGAAAGCCAGTGAATGGCAGCCCCAAGCCTCGGGAGAGCTCCCACAAGTTACTGTGGTTGTGTGCCCTTCTCAAAGCCAACTTTGCTGTCACAGCTGCCGTGACACAAGGGGAGACCACAGTGGGTTTTTCTGAGGGAGATAGAGACATCTCATCCCACTCCCTACAGCATCCTGCAGCAGTCCCAGTGTGACCTGGGTGGGAATTGTGACCACACTCCCTCTGCCATGCACAGCATCACCAGAAACAGAGCAGATCATCAGCTTGGACAGGCCTGGCAGTACCTGTGTGGGCTTCAGCACCTTTCTCTGGAGCAGAGGGAAACAGGGCAGGGAGGTCATAAAGCAGGGAACTGGGCTGCAGACAACCTGCACACAACTCACTCCAGGCACCCCACTGCCAGCATCAGGGAAAACAAAGTGGGGATTGCTGCTCTCTCCCGCAGCATCAACCTCCACGTGCTGAAACTGTGCTAAACATCTCCAGCCTCCTGCTAAAATTAGTGCAGAGAGAGGATGTCTGAGAAGAGGAGTCTATTTTAGGTGTCATGAGTCACCTTCCAGAGATATGGATTTTTTTTTTTTCACTGACCATATAGAAAGATCTGAAAGTAGATACTTAAAATAGACAGTATAAATATGCATTGAAAGCTTGGAGCATCCTGCCCTTTTAACTGGGTTATGATGTTCCTCCTTACCAAAGGGTGTGAAAACACTTTGTCACACTGAAATCTAAGCTGCTGCACCTAGGAGGGCTGTTAGCAGCCAACTCAGGTACAGAGGGGACAAGATGATTCTGGGGGAGTTTTTCCAAACCATCCTGAACCAGCATCCTCAGCCCACTGGAAAACAGCAAACTGCTTTCCAGCACAGACCCTGAACTGTGAGAAAACAGCTTTGGCATTGTTGAAAAGGAGGGGGAAAGTTAATATATTTCCATCTGTGAAAAAAAGTGTCAAAAGATCAAGAGCTCTTGTTGGCTCAGTCTCCAAAAGGCAGATCTACATGTAATGTTTTCATTTTAAGCTGTAGCTATAAGGTGAAGCAAATAAAGATGGGAAAATGCATACTCTTGAGGAATTAGGGGAATAGCTGCAGTAGAGACTCAGAGGTTTTCCTACTGCAGCCCATGGTTTGGGGGCTTCCCATTTTCCTCTAATCATCCTGGTTTTTCTGATTTTTCCCACTTAATGTTCCTCTACTCTTTCACAAAAATTTCAGACACTAAAATTGTGTTGGCTGAAGGAAACCTCTTGCAAGAGCCCAGTCTTTAACATTTTTTGCTTATTCTTATTGAGATCTCTCTCCCATTGTTTCATTTCTACTTTGAAACCACTCAGTCTCCCATTTCCACTATGAGCTGTTGGAGTTGTTCCTTTTTTCCGCCCATTCCAATTCACCCTCCTTTAAAGTTCCTCCTTTACTGTCCCAGCTTCCATGAAGATTCCCTCAACTCCTTCTGTAAATACTTCAAAGCTTTAGAGAATGAACTGTGCTTCAGCTCTGCATCCTCTTAAACAGCTCGCTGAATATGCTTCTTGTTATTTTTAAGAATCTGTTAGAATTAAACCCCAGCAAGAAATCTGCCACCATTGTGGGGGAGAGCACATTAATCAAAGACACAAGCTTCTCCCCAGCTGCCTGGGCAGGACCCAGCCTGGGATTGATAAATTGCACCTGGAGGTAACTAATAAATCTGAGAAGTCATTTGCTTTTTATGAACAGGAGCGGCAGGAGATCCAGCTGCCAAAGGGATTTGGGTAGAAGGACAGCAGTGCCTGGAGCCCCCAACTCGTTCCTCTTCCCTTGTCCCCTGCTCACTGTTACACCTGATGTCCACTCCCTGTCCCACTGCTGGGCACAGCAGGCCCTGCCACGCTTGGGTGGGGAATATTTAAATAATCCCGGGTTTTTTCCGAGGCACAGGGCAGGAGTGCAGCCAGAGCCTCCATCTGCCGGCACGGCCACCACAGCACCGGCAGCAGGGGAGGATGCACTGCACTGCAACTCTGCCCAGGACTGCAGTGCTGCTCCTGCCAGGGGCTGGGAGAGCTGGAGACACTTCCTCCATCCTGCCTGCCTGTGCTGGAGGAGGAATTTTGCTGTTCTCAGCATCGGCACAGCAGCAGAGAGCCTCCTCATGAGGGACTTGGATGTGAAGTGCTGAGATTCCCCAGCTCCTGGCACATAAATGCCAACACCTTCCCCCTCATTGTGGCCTGAGCAAACTGTCCCCACTCCCCACGGAGCAGGGGCTCCAGAAGAGTCACCCCTTGTGCCACAGCCTCAATACCAGCACTGGGGACCCTGCTTTCTGTCAGCATTACTGTGATGTGCATGTCGAATAACCATCCCATGGGAAACTTTCTCTAACTGCTGTCACAGTCCACATTTGACTGTTACCTCAGAAGTGTAGGAAACACATTCCTTGCCTTTCTTGGTTGGAAACAATTACATGGTGCCCACAACATAAAAGTCTGCAAAAACTAGGATAAATCATTAATTACATATCTGGTCCTAGAAAATACTGCAACTGACTCTGTTCAAAAACATGGGGTCAATAAAAACTCATCTTCTGTAGCGCTGCCCAGATGTCATTTCCTGTTTTCTCCAGATCACAAACTCTCATCATAAGCAGCCTTTTGTACCTATGCACTGCACAGAACTGAACATAGAGCTCTAGAAAACACACACCAACCACCTACACTTCAGAGACCCAGAAGGGAGGATCAGACAGGATATGATCACAGGAGAGATCATACCCAACATGGGTTAAGATGTTTCCTCCCTCCCCTTCCTTTCCTTTTCATGTGAACATCATTAGGGCAGCCTGGAAGAGCTTTCCTGACACAAGCAGTATTTTTTCCAGAAAGCCAGGACTAGGCATGGGCAGTGGGGCTCAGGCCCTGGGCACAGAAGGAGCAATCCGCTGACATCCACTTGATCTTAGCGTGGGAAACAAATGCTTTTCCCTGATACATTAGAGCACAATTTAGACACTGAACTTCAAACCACAAAGCTGCATTACAGCCTGCATCTCCCCATTGACCTCACTGCAAGAGAAGATCAGGAACATGTTTAGAAATTCAGAAGTGTTTGGGGTCATGCTGAGAAAGAGGCAATCCTTATTCTGCTACAGGATGTGCTGGCCTCTGCCAAGGCTGATTCATCGACTATCAAAAAATATCTCTGCTAACCAAATGTTCCTTTTTTTAAATCATTCTCTCTGTGGGCAGGGAGAATGAAAAAAGAACCTTGTCTGCACCTCTCAGTACCACACCTGGGGATAAATGTGTCCCCTTCCCTGAGGCATTGTGCAATACATCCCACTCATCCAGAGATGCAGAGACACAGCAGATCAGGATGTCACATCCAGTGGAAATCTTCCCAGTGCTCCTGGGACCGTCCACACCACATCCATCACTGTGGAACATCATCTCCAAATCCACCCCCTTGGTCATAATCAGCAGCTGTGACTTTTATTTTCCCTTTCCTACTCAGGGCTGCTCTGATATTTGTTCACAACACGGGCTGTGTATCACATCAGAGGGGAATTACTTACTGCCAATTATTACATTAAAGTTCAAGTGGAACGATGTACTAATTGTCTTGTTATAGCTATTAAAGCTCTGGTGTGCAAGCAAGGCACTTTTCAGATTATCTGCATCCTCTGTGGTGACACATGAAGCATAACACGATCTGCTAAGAAGTGATTGCTGATACAGTCAGAGCCCCCTTAATAATATGTACATTAAATAAGCAGATATTATATATAAATCTAATAATAATTACATATATATGTAAATAAGAGAAGCTTTCAAGTTCAGGATTTACTGGGGATTCTGCAAGCTCCTGGAAGCAGCTGCTCTCTCACTGCCGCAGCAAAAGTGCTTATGAGGTACTGACCAAATCCAAGCCTTTAAAAAGCAGCAAACATAGCAAGAAGGGGCACTCTAGTAGGAAGAGGAGAAGAGACATCTCTTCCCAACATGACACTGAGGCTGCCTTAATGACTGGCAGAAAGCCAGCCCAGCCATTCCAGTGATCCCTGCCTTCCCCAGGGTCTGATCCTTCACTGGAGGGCTTTGCATATATGTGTGTCGGGGAATCCTGGTGAGATTTCACGCAACTCTGAGCTCTCTCTGGCATCTTTGCAGGGACTTAATGCACTTCCTTCTGAAGGGCTTAACAGGTAGGCAAATGTGTGATCTGCTCCAGGGATTTCCAGCTTGGGGGCTGGGGGGGTGATGTGAATGACACCATGACTTTCTTGCAGCTAGGGGAAGAAAATAGCCCCCTATCTCCCTGCTTCCCACCACTGGGATCAAAGCAACCTCCTGGATCATGGTCAGATACTCAGCAGGAGCCAGCTCTGCTGTTCAGACAATGCATGAACATCTCAAGATATTAATATTAACTATTCCCTCATAGCAATGTGTACAAAGGAAGGATGAAAGGCCAGAATGGGATAAAATCAAGTTTAAAAGGCAGCTACAGGGTTTTATCCTCAAAAGGTTAGGTTCTCATACAAGCTCTCTTGCAACTGCTTATAACATTTTTCCAGAGCTCCAGCTATAGTCCTTTCACAATTCCCACAGACCACCTTTGGGGCAAGGCATTCCCTGGCCAGGTTCACACAGAGGTGCTTTACAGCTGGGACATGAGTCCACCTTCCAAACACACAGCTCAATCCAGCACAGTGGGGTCTGTGCCCAGAAAATGCCTTCCCAGACTGGGGGCCATGTGGACCCAGAAAGATCTGAAGCAAAACAGAGATGAAGCAAAGAGCACAAAGTCCCCAGCCCGAAGGAGGGGGCACCTGTATCACCCTGCCACATTCACCATGGACCTCTGCTCCTTGCACAGCCACCTCCACATTATCAGCAGATTCCTCTCTCCCTCTTGTGTCACCAGAGCAAGAACCAAGATCTAAGTCTTTATTTCTTGAATTGCTCCTCCACTGGCTCAGGTTGAGGATGCCAGCACAGCTTCCATTGCAGATGGCTGAAAGCTTTTAGAGATTAAAGGAAATAACATGGAGAAAGAATCTCCTTCTGTGCCAGAAACATACACAGCCAAAAGCTTTCCACAAAAAAAAAAAAAAAAAAAAAAAAAGGCAGGAGAGGATGAGGATTTGGGGGGCTATTCTAACACGCAGTAAAGTCAGTGAAAATACTTTCTAATTATTTCAGTGGGCCCAGCAGAGGAAAGAGTAGTGCTTAAGAAGACCTTTAACCTTAAACTCTTTGAAACCAAATCTGTTATGATTGCTACTTTTGAGGGTTTTAGGAGGATTGATTGAGAAGAATAGGCAGATAAGAGCTGAGTTTCAAAAAAAAAAAAAACAAAAAAACAAACCCAAAACAAACCCACCAAAAAAACCCCCAAAACATTGTTTTCTTTCTGACTATTTGAAACTGTAGCTTAATGTTTTCAATCCCTTGGCCTGGTGCAGCTTGGTACCAGCTCAGACCATGCAGGCTGGCTGGTGTCCCCACTCCAGTGTGATCCTGTTTTTATAGCATTGCATCAAAGGGAGGGCAAGGCAATAAACTCACTTTGGCATAATCTTTAGAAGACATAGGAAAAAAAAGTATGAGCAGAAAGTAGCATTTTGCAAAAGGGGTAATGAGAGATTCAGTAATATTCAGGTATAAACAGGAGCTCTCTAAACTACCCAAGTTAAGCTCTAGTCTGAATACGTTTTATAGAAACTATGCATCACACTAGACACAAATTACAACTCAAAATAGGCAACTTTTTGCAAGGAAATAACACTGCAAGCTAACCAAACAAATGGCTTCCCATAACTTCAGCCCCAGCTTTGTCTTTCTCGTGGCCTGGGTGCCCTTCAAGCACACAGGGCCCTCTCACAACAGCCCCACACCCGTGCACCTGTTTGCAGGGATGGAGCCACCTCCCCAGGCACCCATAAATCCAAGGTGAGGTGAAGCAGACAGCTCCAGCGAGCCCTGAGAAAGGCAGCAAACCCTCCTGGAGCCAGCAGAGCTCCTGCTGCACCTCTGTGGTGTGAGAGAGGAGAGCAGTGTGCCAGCAGCCCCCTGTAACCCGTCGGGGTGTGCATTAGAGCCCCGCGGGGATGCACCAACTCAATTACCACCCACACGGGCTCCTCACCAACCCATCCCCTAACAGCCAGCAGACCTGCAGCTTCCAAACCTGTGAGGGGAAGGAAAACACCACCATACACTAGCTCCACAGTTGGGCTCTTAATTATGGGTCATTTAGTTCAGTTAATCAATAGGCAGACTTCTTTAACCGGCTAATTATGCCAAACTGCTTCCACAATGAGCAGGTTTGCTGCTGGTTGTTAACCATGAAGGGATAATATTTCACTGTAAAGATAAGAACGTCCCAGTCCTCAGTGATGGGCTGCAATTTAACCCGTTCCACACCAAACAGAGGCTTCCAGCTGCAGCAAGAAGGTACCAGCATCAGTGGCTTCTCAGGGCTAAAGCACGAGGGTGAACATTGCCTCGAGTGAATCACTCAGATCATTTACGCTCCAAATCACTCGTGTTCAGGCTAAACAAGAGCTAAAAATTATCTATGCAAATCAACCAGCTGAACTTCTTGGTGGCAGCCCTGATAAAAACCAACCAGCCTCTGCTGCCTCTCAGGCAAGGAATGCAATTCCCTCCTTTGCTTTGCCAAGAGTTGCATGAGACAGCGAGTCCCAGCTGAGGCAGGAGTGTGGAGAGCCAAGCCATATCCTCGTTCCAGAACCTGCAAGAGCAGATCAGCATGCAGAGGAGGAGGTCTAGGCCCTCATTTGTCAAAACAGATAAAAAGGCCAAGACAACCTCCTGTTACTTGTAGTTGTTTAGAAAAAAGAATGGATTTTGTTGCAAACTTGAAGAACTGATTACTGGATTCAAGGCCTCTGTTGAGGTCATCAAATTGTTATTGCAATAGGGCAAGATAAGGGCTAAGTGATAGCAAAAGTTTGTAGCTGAATTTCCTGGGTATTTGTTTTAACAGAACAAAGCAGTCTGTGCTCAGGGTTTGCTGGCAAATGGCTTTAACTGGAGAATAACAGCGTGCTGAGAGAGCATCCCCAGCAGAGCCCCTCAGGATGCTGCTCCTGGCAGGCTGGGATCCCTCTCCCACTGCTGGGGTTTCAGACACCCCTCACCTGGAGGCTCCACTCCCAGCCCCAAGGATAACTGGGACTGTCCTCAGTGCCTCCACTGGCTTCTCAATGACTGCAAGGCAAGTCACAGTTCCTGTCCTACCTGTATCCCCCATTTTTATTTCCCCATCTCATTTCCCCTTCTTAACCCACCTACTGGCAAACCAGACCTTGGCTTTTGCTGCTTGAGAAAGCCCATTAATTACAGCATTACTGTAATAAAGAAATGCAAATAAAAGCCCTGGCCTTAAGTGTTGGCTAAGAATTTATCTGCATGGGAAAGTCACACTGTTGTAACTTACACAGGATGACTGATCCAGTTTGATACTGTCATAAAAATACAGCTGAAAGCAACAAATACCTTTACCAGTAGTATCAGCCATCTTTATGAGTTCAATGACATGAGCATTCAGAATAATTTTAGAGTAAGTCACTCTGTGTCTAATTCAGCCCATCACAAAACTTGCATTTCTACAGTTCTTAGTAACAAGGGAATCTTGAAATGCAGTGCCTGGGGCAGAGGATGGCCCACAAGCTGCCTCTGTCACCTCTTCACATCTCTGATGACTTTTTTGGGACCACTTCACTGCATTCTCAACCACAACAGACCTCAACAGCTACAAAAATTAACATTTTTGCTGATAGAAGTTTTACCTTTGCTCCCCATCACCTTCTTTTTGGCACGTGAAACTGCATTGTCTTCCAAGGAAGCAAGGCTTTAATTTCAACATTTGTCTGCCATCAGCTCCTTCTAAAATATGTTGTTGAAGTGCACGCTTTATGTAAGCTTTATGGTTTTAGATGCAATTTTCTAACCTCCTAAAACATGACAAACATTGCAGTGTTGACTGGAAAAAGAAATGAACACAGACTTGTAGGAAAACAGGCATTGCTGAATCACTAAAAAATCTTAAAAATGCAATAATGCTTGTATCCCGAAGTGCATCCACTGCAGAATTTTCTTGCTGAAAAACAAGGTGCTATCAAAAAGGGCTGCAGTTGGATTCCAGGGGAGTTTGGTCAGAACTGCAGGATCAGATTCCAGGCTAATTCCATATTTACTCTGGAAAAAGTGCTAGTGAGATTTAAACCCACTATTTCTAGTACTATAAAACATCATATATTCCCACATGCAACTGATTTATTAAACTTTAGTGCATCTGCCAGCAGCAGGAATATCAGCCTAGAAACTGGGAAACAGAAGCTTAATAGTTTGGGTTTAAGAAAAAAAAAAATTAAGACTGTTTTTACCCAGCTCAGGAGAAAACAATGTTATAAGGGGTATTCCTCTGGGACATGCAGTGCTAGATTGCAGATGTGATTCACAGAGACACTCAATCAGATGGCACATCAAAAGCAATGGTAAATTACATGTCTCCAATAAAAAAAAAACATTAAGTCATAGGTAGTTGGCCACAGAGGAAGGCAGTTAGACTTAGCATTATTTGTTAAACAACAGGCACAAGATGATACATAGTGAATTTTTTGCAATAATAGCCATTCCTGGTCATCTGTTTTGAAGAGAATAAATCTGTCACTTGAGTGAAAACAATTGACAGCACCATTTATTACCTTGCATGCTTCAGAATAACAGCATAATTTACATGTTGCCCTTTGGCACTGGGACTCTGAGCTCGCCTAGAAACAAAGCAAAAATATCTACAGACCTGGTAGCAAGGATTTAAGCAGCAGATGACCTTATGTGGTTTATTTAAACTTCTATAATGGTGCACTCTTGTTCAGCCTCTGGTTGTAGAAGAAATAGGTTCTTCTGGGGAATCCATAGCCTTGAGACTCTGAAACACAAAGGGTCATGCAGAGGTCTCTGTATCTGATAGTTCAGAGAGTAATGTTTCAGCTCGGATCCTCTGAGATATCTCCTGGGAACTGAAGATATTTGGTTTCCTTTCAGAGGCTTTAAAGGGCTGGGTCCATCAAAAAGAAGGAAATTTTCCCCTAGATAAATCTTTGTGCTAAATCTTTCTTTTCCATATGAAAAAGGCCAGGTCCTCAGTACATCCAAGCCATTTAGATCAATGGAAAACAAAACAAAAAAGTTTAAGGGAAACATTACTAGAATAGAATATACTCAGGCAAAAAAACTTTAAATGTCCCAAGATGCTGATTTTGAAAGTGACATCTTCGTGGCAGCTGTTGGCTGGTGTTTCTTTTTGAGAAGGTGTCCTACAGCACCTGTTACAAATACATGAAACACTCAGATTTGGGTTCAGCTATAAAGGAGGCGAAGTCTGAAAACAATTTTGGAAAGGCATTTTAAAGGGATAATTAGCTCTTTAAATCCAATAGAAACACTTAGGTTGAGAGCTATTATAAACCTCTACAAAGCACTTCTGTCTACTTCAGCAGCAAAAAGTTGTCCAGAATGGGTAAACTGAAAATACCTTACACTCACCCGTATGGAATTAAACTGGGATTTCAGGCCTATAAATGGATGCTTAGGTCAGCCAGGTGCTGCCAAGGCTTCCTCTCTGCACAGGGAGGCCTCCACAGCTCCAGCACAGCCCTGCAAGAGCCAAAACACAGCTTTTCCCACCCAGAACCGCTCAGTTAGCAGTGTCCATTCCAGCTCCAGAGGCTCATGCTGCTCTTCTCTCGGGCAGTGATTCCCTCAGCCTGAAGGAAGGGCAGGCCAACACCCAGTAACACCTCTCTTGTTGTAATTACCATGTACAGTGGGCTGCTTGGTTTCATTTTCCACTGTTTGGTAGCACATGGCCAGGTCAGAGTCTGGGCATTTACTGAGGAACTCCATGGACCCCAGGCACTGCTCTGCACTCCCGTGAAATTCTAGGGGATTACTGCAGCTGGAAAGAGCATTTGTATTCTCAGCTCACACCTTGTGCCTTTCTGCCTCCTCTGGCCGCACCATGGTCCTTTGTAGAGCTATGAAGCACCCAGGACTCTGAATTTTCCTACTCTCTGCACTGGGATATTGTTATAATAAAGACAATGACATCCTGGGTTTCAAGTACCTTGACAGAAGATTTTAGCCCTCTGCCATTACAGCACATTGCAAAGATCCAGGCTATATCTGCTTTCCTAGTCTTATTTTTTTTTTCCTAATTCCTGGAGATGCTAACATGTAACCAAAATGTCTTTTTCTCCTTTTCTTTTTTTAACAGTTGTCACCAACCTGTAGTTATGTTGTCAAATAAACTGCTGATACAGGTGTATTATTTACTTCAATTCCTTGCAGAGCTGAGAGCAGAGTTTCTTTTGTTGGGTTTTTTTTTCCTTCTTTCTTTCTTTAAACACCACAGCATAAATTCCCACCTGACTCACATGTCAGTTCAGAGCTCAAAAATACACTAAATCCATATGAACAGACTGAATGAGCAAGAAGCACATGAGAGGGTTCTGGATGGCCTAGGACTATCAAAGTCCCTGTCCACAACAGCAGACAAACCACCAACCAACCACAACACCTTGCTGCAAACAGCAAACACCTGGAGGTTTGAACCTCTCCCTCTCTAGTAAAATCAAGAAACAAAGGCTCTAGGGTAGGGATAATTTAGCCATTTAACCATTCAGCTTCCAGTCAGAAAAGCCAGGGCCAAATCTTGTAGATCTTCTCATTTTTACAAAGCACTTTGCACAGCAAAACTGTGGGCAACGGGATTTTTGTTTTTCTTTATTTCCTCCAGGACAAAAGTGTTTTTTCTCTTCCTCAGGTCTGACACAGAGATTGTGAAGAGGAATTGTGCCTAGTCTGTGGTGTGTAAGGTGAAAGCTAAATCTCCTCACATTTAGAGTTCTCTTAACCAGGCCTGAAATTCTTTATCCCGTTCCCTTCATTGTGCTCCACATTTGCTTCCTCCTTAAAACCAAATCTGGCAATGGATGACGCAGCACAATACCAGGCTTGTGGGGCAAACAGAGGTCACATAACCTGTCTCTGCCTGTGGCGTCTAAAAGCAGAATACTTAGTGTTATTAGCTTTTCTGCATGAGTGATCAACACCAAATTGGACATATGGGTGCCATGGACAGACTGATAAAAGTAGCATTTATTTTTTCTGAGTGAGCTATTTACTACTTAGCTGGGACTGCAATAGCAACTGCAAGCTCTCCTGCAGTGATGTGCTGCTATCATTCTTTGTGATAAGGCTGAAATCATTAGGCAGGCAATAAACAAACAAACAAACAAATAAATAAAGGGAAAAGTGCTCATGTAAATGCTAGGGGAATACTTTAAGCCAAAGTGGATGTCTGTTAAGAGAAATGACACCTCTAAATTTTGTCCTTCACAGGACTACTCCTGCTACCTCTCTGTAGGGATATCTGAAGATATAAAATCATCTCCCACCTATTTTAGGTAGATATCTACCCTCAAAAGCTCTACTACACAGGGGCAAAATACTGCTTCCCTTTCTCAAACACACTCAAACAACAAAATGCCCAAGTCTTGCACAGTTTTCCTTCACAGCCTTTGGATATCCTTTATTTCATAAATGGAGTGACAGTCACAGCCATGCTCTGCCAAGCAGCACGGCTGAGTTGCCCCATGTATAGCTGGGGACTTAGCTCACAAGAAGAATTAAAACTCCACCAGATGAATCACATTAAAGCTCAGATGACCTTCACCAAGTCTCAGAAGTTAACTCTGACACTCACACCCACACACGTTGTAAGGCAATGGGAAATTGTCACCCAGCTTTGATATGTGGTCTTCCCAGGGCCTTTTGCTGTTCAGGTAAACTTTTTCTGAATTTGAAAGGGTTCTACCTCCTGGGGAGCAGGGCAGCTGCATCCAACAGGGGCACTTCCTACCAGGTCAGGCCAAGCAGTTGTTCCTGAAGGTGAATTTGAGCCCCATCACAGCCCTTCTGCACTCTTCCCTATTCTCAAGTGTCTAGAAGGAACTGAAAGAATTCACGTCCTGGAATCAGGGAAATCAGAGCAGGGCACTGCCTTCAGCCCGGTCATGGCCCCTTGCATCATGAGAGATGACACCCATTTCTTTAAAATACTCCCTCAGCTTCTGGGTTTTTTGTTTCACTTCCCTTCAACACTGCAGAACTCAAGTTTGGACTTTAGCACCCAGGAGCCAGCAGCCAGGCACACCTGGGTCACTTCTGCACCCAGGCCAGCAGTGCAGGCACACCTGGGTCACTCCTGCACCCAGGCCAGCAGTGCAGGCACACCTGGGCACCTGCCTGGCCCAGGGCTTTGGAGGAACATCTGCTTCACCATGGGCTGTAAAGCAGGGAACAGTCAAAGTGGTCTGAAATTCATACTTGGCACTTTCACAGGTAATTTCCTTTATAAGCACCGTCCTCCTTTCTATATGGCAAGCAACTTCAACACATTGAAGTTACTTTGTTCCAGAAAAATCCTTTCCCAACCTCCATCCCCAATAGGAAACCACTCCAAGGGGGCTGATGGTCCCTGCCCTGTCTGAATACAGTGGGCACCAAAGGAGCAGCTCAAGAACCAAACTCTGTACAAAACAGTGCACAGACTTTCCAGAGCCCCCCACTTAAATCATCTTAAACCCACTGAAATCACAGCCCAAGCAAAAAAATTGTTCCTCTTAACACTGGGACATTTAATTTTATTTTTTTAACTGGCAGATTAACTGGAAAATTGTTTTCATTTCACATGGCTTTACAAGTGGCTCCAAGTTGTTTGCAGCCCAGCAATTTGAAATGTCTGCTCCTGCAAAGCTGTCTGCATTTCTTGGCACAGATGAGTTTTCCACTATAGATCCCAGGAAATTAATCTGTTCTTTAGAAAGTGCAAATCAAACAACGAAGTCCAGTTGCAGTTGTGGGAATCTTTTCATGAGCTTTAACAGAATCTGAACTAAACACTGGGATAACTCAAGATGTCGGAAAAGTCCCCAGGCTTGAGACACCAGGCATGGGGAATGGAGTGCAGTGATGGATGCTTTGCATCCCTGGACAGTGCTACTCCCAGCTCTGGCTGGCCAGCATGGAGCACACATAACAGGGCCATGGCCCAGAGGCTGGCTGGGGGGTTGTGGTGGCTAATTACTGTGGATTGATAAATGAAGACAAACGAGACATGCACACACCCATCCAAAGCACATTTTATGGGTGCCAGGATGCACAGCCTGCTGGCCCTGGCAGTTTGTGTCACACACCCCACGTGCGAACCACCCACAAATCTCCTCCGTGGTGTGTCCTCCCAGCCTCATACCCAGCTGCAGGGACAGCATAAACCACAGGGGACAATGTCAAGGGAGGAAGTCAGCCCAGGTCTGGGATAAATCTCAGGAACAAGACACCTGGCAGGTCACCTTGCTCTGCTCCCCCAACAGCCGCCACCAGTGCAAGGCTTTTGCCTCTCTGGTGCAACGGCCTCCAGCAGCCATCCTGCAAGAGCTTGTTAAAACAAGCCCAGCAGCACCACTGCTCCCCATGCCAGAGCCTTGAATCATGAGATCATAAACAGGGCTGATGGGATCATAACTAACACGCCTGACAGCTCTCACTGCTCGCTCCGCTTCTGTCTTGCACAGCAGGGACAAAAGGGGGCTTGGAGCTGAAAAGAGAAGCCCAGGACACGTCCCTGCAGCCTCAGAGGTGTTACTGGGCTTTGCTGGGCAGCAAATACACCTCTTGTAGGGCACTGGAAAAGAAGCTGCCGCCTCGTGCCCTGCATGCCTGAGCAGTGCAACAGGGGCACCCCCCCAGCACAGCAGCAGGAGCCCACGTGGGAAGCCGGGGATGGAGGGAGGAGCAGGATAGTGCAGCACAGCCCATGCTGGGCTCTTCAGCTGTGGGAATGTGAGAATCGTGGTGAAAGCATATTCTTTGACTATAACCAGAAAATGAGAACCATAATGAGTCATAAAAATGAAGGAAAGCGCTGAAAATCAGCAAGAACTAGGAAAATGCACTTCCTTTCTGCATCCAGAAAGCAAGAATGGCAATATTTCCTTACCTGGACAGGTAAAATGCTTCTGTGGGTCTGCAGTTACTGGATCAAGAGCATCTTCTGGGACTTGAGCAACAAAGCCACACTCAAGGAAACAAGGGTTCTTGCCCCATGGGGTGAAAGGCAGGGCAGCTGCAGCGGCAGCTAGCCCAGGTACCTCTGTGGGAATGGGTCAGGGCTGACACAGACCATCAGCCCAGCCTGGGGCCTGGCTGAGTGGGGCCAGAGCAGAGCTGCAGACACCCCAGAGGATCACTGGGGAGGCAGGACAGCCCCAAAGTGAGCCAAAGCAGGCTCCTGCAGCCCAGGTGTAGCCCATGAGGGCCATCATTGCTGCACACCAGTCACAGGTGAAGCTTTTACACACTCATCCAAAAGCAACAGCTCTGGGGTGCAAGAGCCACCCCAGGCAAGATATGACTCCCTGCCAGGCCACATCTCACATTTATCATGACCCACTGCACCCAGCTCAAGCTTCCATCCAAGGGACAATCCAAAAATGCAAGTTGTCTGCAATCCCCTGAGTCACAGAGCTCAAAGGAGATTAAGCTTTTCTACCACTGCTGATTAGGTTATTTTCATGGATAAAACATTAATGATAGGTTTTTGGATGGTAAATTGGTATAGGAGGAGATGGATTTTCCAAGGTGTCAGAACATTTTGTTTCCACATTTTTCAAAATGAATATGTTGACATTTTGCAAGGAAAAAAAACTAATTTAGATTTTGGTTAATATTAAATGTGGATTCATCAAGAGGAAAATGCCAGAAAATGATCCATTTTATGTCAAGCATTTTAGAACTTAGGTCAAAATGAAATTGGGGTTGGGATTTGTTTAATTAATTGAACTCTTCTGGAAAGTACAGCTTTCAGCTGGCCTAAAGTGATACAACCCAGTTTACACATTCAGGCATGGAGATAGATAATTCTACATTCAAATTAAAGGGAACTGGGGCAAGAGAAACCAGCTTGAAAGAGCAGCATTTACTGAAACACAGGGAATAGATTGGGAGAGGGAGTGAGATGTACAGGACTGAACAGTGCAGATGACAGGGGAGAATATTCTAAGCAAAAAAAATATGTACACATGCATAGGCCCCACTGGAAAGGGATAGAGGATTTGGCATTATAGGGGAAAAGTAGGATGCAGGAGACTAGGGGCTTTGCAAGCATGCCTTAATCCCTTTGCATCCTCAGGCTAAGCCCAGCTTCAGAAGATATAAATGCTTAAATAAACATGAGTCAATTTATTATTCCTCTGTGTTTCAGATCCTCCTCACCTTCTGCCTGGCTCATTTACTGCAATTAAATGCTTGTAAACAGATTATACCCTGAAAGCTACATTTTCCTGCTAAGTGGTCACCTTAACCTCCTCTGCTTTAACTGTGGCTAATATTCCCCAGGTCACACTATAATCACTGAGTAATGGGACCAGAGTGAATCACGAGGTCACTTGGTTGGACAAAACTCTCTCCAGCATCCAAACCACATCTGACTGGGCTGATGACTGTGACAAGTGCTGCTTACACACTCAGGAAAAGGATTACTAATGTCATAATTTCTATAAATCTGAACAAAAGCTGCCTTGAACACAGGACAAATGCTGCTGTATTAGACTAGTAAGCATCATGACAAACTCTACACTCATGTGGGTTTGTTTGGGGTTGGTTATGGCATTGTACACATTGTGAAAACAGCGAAGTAGAGCCTGCTGTGGCACAGTGCAATCTTCTGGAAACCAGAAAGCTTCTCCAAATCGTTCTGAGAACTGGTGTTCAATTGCCTTGTTTTTAAGTCGCATCAAAATATTTTTCCTCACAACCAATACAGGTGTGGGGAACTTCATGGCCAGTTTGTGGAACCTTCAACAAGTCTGACTCTTTATGCTTTGTTTGGTTTTAGTGGCAAGGTCTGAGCTGAAATACTACTGACAGGGACAGAGTTTATTATGGATTCTCAAATGGAAAGCAAGTTCTGAGATGGTGTGGATGAGTAACTCCCCTGAATCAAGAAGGGTCACCAGTTTACAGTAATTGGCAGTCTTGCTCTGTATTTTCTGTCCTCTAACACTGACTCTGTCAAACTGCATTGATGGTCTCTGTCAGAAAAAAACCAAAACATACATATAGGGGAGAATAAACTGTGTTTCCACATTCAGGTTAGAAGATTTTGCTCTCCTGAACTAGTTTAAGCAGATAATTTCTCTCCTATATTTCTCAGAGCCCACCCTTCATCTCCCCCAAACACAAAATAGCTCTGTAAAAATGAGTAAGGAATGTGAAGTTGTCATGGAAAAGAACTACATTGCCTAAGCCAAGCTTGTAGCCTGAGTTTCACAGCTGAGTGGTGGCTGTCACAGGCTGATATCTCTACATCCCTTTGGAAAAGCAGCCTAAAAGTCAAGACTTGTGCTCTCCCCCAAGCCAACACACTGTACTTCCCTTCACTGCCTCAACCCCAGCAGAACAGAGTAAAGGAGGCTGCTGCATGCCACTCACTACAGGAAGCCAGCTCTTTGTTTTTACATAATCATCTCTATTCTGAGCTTTATGAAAAGTTCATAAAAGGGAAGGAACAGAAAGTCACGGTGACAATGCAACCCAACTCAGAGATGCAGTATGGTACTTAGCAGTATTTACCTGCTCCAATAATTCTGATCCCAGGGCAGAGCACTGAAGATTAGCTCCAGACCTCATTAGGCAGGATAGAATTATGTGGGTTAACAAAGTAATACTCTTGGCTTTCTCTTGCATTTTAAAAGTGGCTTGAGACCTATAAAATCCCTTTGAATTTTATTAAAAGTCTTCCGCAATCATTTTTCATCCTGCAGCCCAGTTGAGCTGAACTAATAAATTAGCATGTTATCTGTGTGGATATCCATTAGAGCTTCAAATGAAGATTATTAGAGCCAAAGAACTAACAATGCCACTTACAGCTGGGGAGGAAGCAAACTGCTCCACTGAGCAATGGGCACCGAGGATAACAAAGGAGGGACACGTCCACCACGAGCACCCACGGGACACAGGCAGCACGAGGAGGAGCAGCTCCAGCTGCCAAGGGGCAGGGTCTGGCCACTCTGAGCAGGCAGCCAGAGGCAAGAAGAGCCAGGCAGGAGCTGCTAGAAGTGAGTCTGTATGAGAGCTTCAGTGAAGGCAGGGAGCCCAGGCACTTCCCACAGGGTGCTGTGCAGCCAGCGCTGCTCCGCTGCAGGCTGCCAGCGCCTGGGCTCACCCTGCAGCAAGCTCATCACAAGGCAGGGCTTTAAAGGAAATGTCATCACATGCTGCCCGGTTCACTGAACCACAGCAGCTTGGCTGTGCTTCCCTGGGCTCTTTTCTTTCCCTTAAACAAGCCTGTTCCAGGGATCCAGCCACAAACTCACTTCTCAGCCCCCACCTGCATCAACACCAATCTGACATTTATGTGGGCACGGGTTGTTCTTTCCCAAAAGAAAAGAGCTTCTGCCTGAGCTTGAGCTTCATGATGTGCTCCCCAAAGTGAATTTCAAGATACATCACCAAGCTGCTGCTCTTCCCCTGGGGTCATACAGTCACCATTTTAGAATGTCTTTATTTCCAGCCTTTCTCCTCTTCATCTAATTCCTTTTCACCTCCCACTTCTATCCTTTATTACTCTTCTATTATTTTCTAAGAGGAAAATGTTTCTTTTTACTCTCAATCTCTGTTCTTTTCCTCCTGTCATTCCCTTCATGTCTCAGCCATGATGATATTTTTGTTCATGCAATAACTAGTTTGCTCTTTCTCCTCTTCCCACTGGGCTACTTTGATCTACTGCTCCTGTGTCTGTTTTACACATTCCTTTTCCTCCCTCCAAAGACACATCAGCCTATTTCCCATTCTCTCCTCCTTACTCATCTGTCTTTTCCTGCTCTGATCTATTCTTGCTGCACCAAGCTTGTTTCATTTGTAGGTGGTTTTAAAACCTGCTCTGCTGCCCGGATGGGCACTACACTAAGTGCTGAAGGATATGGTCTGTCAGCCCAGTCACCCTAAACCAGCACAGGATGCCACTGTAACACCCTGCCCTGGCCATGCTTTATTAAGAAGAACACCACCTGACTTCCAGAGGAAAACCTAACCCAGGGAGCACTAGGGACAATAATCCCTCGGTCACTGCAAGTTCAGCAGATCAAGTTGCAGCACAAAGCTGGAAAAGCCCTCAGGGATCTGTCTCACTGCCTGCATCTTTGGCAGGAAGCGTGCCAGCCAGCAGGAATGGACTTTTTGTTGTCTGTAATCAACAAAATCCCCCCCAAATGAATAAAATTTACTAGCAGCTTCACAACATTGTGGAAAGAAGTAACAGTTACAATAAATCACAGCAAGATTTGACATCAACCAGGAGGGAGCTTGTTGCCCCCCCCAACGGGAAACAACCTGAAGGTGGAAATTACTCTTCCCTTCCACATGACAGCCACTTGTAACCACTGTCCCTTGCCTGAGAACCTTTCCAAAACCTGTGCTTTTCCACCCTTGCCAAAAAAGACATCAGCACTCTGCAGCTTCACCTCCTGATGAAAACACACTTTACCTAATCTGGCTGCTTCAGTGAGCAAGCAGGTAACAAATGGCACAGAAACTGCCACAGCATCTCTTCCTGAGACAGAAAAATGCTTCTTCAGGGGCAGGCACTGTGAAACAGGGCGTTTTACAGCCAGAACATTTGGACAAAGCACACATGGCTGTTTGGTGCCCAGCAAGTGCCCACTGGGCATCTGGGCTGGCTGCCAGGCCATTTGTCCAGCTGCCTCACCTCTGGGCTGTGAGGAGCAGCACTTAATTCAAAGGTTACAGAGTGTTTTGGCCACTTCAATTGGAAGTACAGCATCAGACTTCACTAATGCTGTGGAGCTGTGGGACTGTTACAAACATTGGCATTCTCCTGGAAATGAGTAAAGAGGCTTACTGCATTTTCCTTGTTCCAGACTGGAGAATATGGGAACAAAGTGCTAGTTGTGATAGGACTGGTCTATCAGCAGAGCAAGGCCAAGCTAAAAGACCCAGCTGATGGCAAATGAAAAACAGTTCATTTACCAAGGCATTTGCAATGCCAGTCCCAGAAATCTGGCGTTGCTTCTCTTACCTCAAACCACCACGTGAGTCCATCATTTCCAGGATGAAAACTGCCATGAAAGTCACAATAATGGCAGCAACCTGCAGGAGAGCTCTGCGTGCACTCCAGCCCATGAAAGAGCAAAGTGGCCACAGCAATCTTTGTGTCATTGCAAAGGTTAGGTGCAGGCTGCCCTTTGCATGCCCCAAATCCAAACCTGGCCTATGCCTGAGTAGGGAGGCAGGGGGGGAACTGAAATGAAGGAAGTCGCAGTGATTGCTTCACTCACACAGTGCATTGTTCCGTAGCAGTGGTGTGAAACATTACACTCTCACAAGGCTGTAACTGCATCACTTAGAGCCATTACACAGGCAAAACGCAGTTCAATTTGGCAGCATGGGGTTTGCCTTGGTATTTTTAGCACAGATAGGAAGAGCTAGAAGCCTCGTGAACTTCTGTGAGCCCATCCTAAATAATTGCACTGAAATGTAAAAGTATCATGCCTAAAGTCAGTTCAATATCTGGGACATTAAATTAGCCCATTTATTGAACAAATATCATTATTTCCATGTAGAAGAGAGCAGTTCAAGTAGCTGACAAGCATCTATTGCCACTTCCACATTCAAATGTGCCTGCTGGAATGGGCACAGATCTCCTGCATCCTAGATTCCAGCAGTATGGCCATGTCTCAAATGCTGCAGAGCATCCAAAATGTCACAAGGTACCTACATTGGGGCACCTGATTCACTCCCACATGCCCCTGCAACAGCAGGCAATGTCACAAGATAAATCTCAGTGTGGAAAATCCCTCCTCTGCACAATTTCCAACCCACTTCTGACCATGAACTCACTGAGGCCTCAGAAAATTACCTCTGGGTACAAAGACACTTGATTTAACCACAAAGTCGTAATTATTATTAATGTATTTATGCATGGTTTCAATATTGTATACATATATGTCTCCCCTTTGTATTCTACTTACCAATGGTGACCAAATTGTGTCCTTGGTGGTACGATGAAAGCCTGTGGGCTCAGATCAGGCTACAGTCAAGGGCAGCATTTGTTCATAAACTGAAGTGACACAGGTTAATGGAGAAGAAAGAGAATTTTATTACCTGAACCTGAACAGATCTCATCATATAAGAAAAAACCTTAATGCAGTGCTGATGGCAAATATAAGTAGATACCTTAATAGCTATCATCACTGCCTGAACTGTAGGAACACCTAACACAATTGCTGTGCTACAAAACAGCTTTTGACCTGCTGGTAACATTTCATTTTGAACTCAGCTCTAGCCACAAAACCCAAGTCCATTGAACCTGTAAGGATGTACACACGGCACACGCAGTGAACTCCTAGCCTTGAGGCCGAATGTTGCCTTATTTAGTGAAAATTTATTAGATTTGTCAGGTGAATAAAATTCTTTATTAAATTTTCCCAGTTGAAACTTTGCCTGCGTATTTTATTTTTTCATTAGAGCACCGCTGAATTTGTCTGAAGTAGTTAAGAATATTTGTAAGTGATATGGCAATAACAATTGGACCAAGCCACAGCAGAAACCCCCCAGGAGAACACACTTTGCCTATGGAATTAAACTCTAAACACTGCTGGTTTCAATTTCTCCCTGCCAGGGGGACCAGAAGAGAAATTAGGCTAGAAAGTTTTCAGTTTTATTTTAATTTTTAAACAGAAGAAAAGAAAACCCTCAAAAACACCTCTCCTCACTCACACACTGCCAGGAGGGACAGCACAAATATTTCAGAATTAGCTATGAAATTTGGCAATAAGCATCAAGGCCAGGCACTCAGCAGAGCTGCCTCCCACCCTCCCCTCTCTGCTCCCCACTGCCCTCTCCACACCCAACACATCCCACGCCTGGGGAATTGGCTGCAGTTGCCCCAGTCTGATTTCTAATTATGATGCAGGATGCACAGTGATAAATTTCCTATGGGATACTCATTATATAGAGCATATGAATGTGCTGTAATCAGGCGTATTTGTTGCTATGGAAAAACACAGCAAGCATGCAGAGCCTTCTGTGTGGCATCTTTAGTGTCCCTGCACTCAGAACACTCGGATTCCTTGGCAGCATGTGGCATAGCAACATGTTATCTGGCACCTAAGGCAAGGACCATGCAAGTTGCAGCTGGAAAACTTGGTGGTTTTTAGCCTATTGCAACTTTAAGGGGTATGGGATGTTATAAATTTGCATTATTCCCTTTTAAAGCGAAGGGATCAAAGAAAAGTATCACAGAAAGCATGAGGTTTAGAGTGTGACCTTTCCCTCCTCCTGTTTGCTGCCTTCGTCATCTGCAGACTGGCCACATCACTTCAGGAGGTGAGATGGGATTGCTGGACCTGTATCCACACCTTTACATGCCATGGCTACTCAGGGCCAAGTGTGGCTTTCCCTGTGCCCAGGTGAAGGACTATTAGCCAGATCTGCACAGGGCAATGGCCAGGTAGGACATGCCATGCTAAAGGAAAACAAACAAACAAACACAAAAGTCACTCTGCTTATTAATTACACCCTGTGTTAATCCCTTCTGTGAGAAGCTGGTGGAGGTGGGGAGGGTGCCAAGGCACAGTTCCCTCTGTGCTACTGAATTAAATGGATCTTGGTGGCACATGGGAACACTCAGCCCGTTTGTTTTATGCCTCCCATACTCTAAAACACTTAACCCGTGGCACCAGAGCACATTCCCTGGGGGCTTGCACAGTCTCCATGGAGAGACAGGACAGCAGCAAAGCCATCTCGTTCCAGAGCCTGCTCCTGCAAAGGGACAGGGAGGCAACGCTCATTGCCATCTTCTCTAAACAGCTCTCAGCTCTGCATTGCTGGAGGCTCTGACCCAGCTTCTTCTGAGGCTGTGCTTGATGTGAGGAGTGAGATGATGTTGCTGAAGAACTGCCTCCACATCTCCATGGCCCACACAGAAGTTAACAAACTGGGACAGTCTCTCAGCAGTTCTCTGCTGGCATGGCCAACAACCCCCTCGAGGGATGTGGATCCTCCCAGTCACAGCAGGGTCAGTCCTTCTGGTGGACTTTTGCTATGTCCATTAAGGTGGGAGCAGGCCAATTCATAAGCACAACACCATAAAATCAGGGTTCCTCACAGTGCACAGCTCTCACAGCAGTCTGGGACGGAGGCTTGGCTTAGCTTGAAGCCTGGCTGCCCAGAGAGGAGCACAGCTGATGAGGAACACAGCCATTCAGGGAGCCTTGTGGCATTGCTGCCATTCTTGTGCTTATTCTTATCTGAGCATCTCAGGATATTCCACAAAAATCAGAATAATACCACCACTCCTACCCTTTTAAAGACTGGGAACTGGGGAGCAAAAGCTAAAAAGTTGTTTCATTTTCCTGCCAGCTCCTCCTGGGTTTTGAGGGGGTACTACACTGTTACCCATGTGTGTGTAGAGCCCCTCACCATCCCAATAACCCAGATGGATAATATAAGTACTCACTCCATAAAAATTTACCAGCAACTCAAGCTCATATCATATCTCCCTCCAGAACAAGTTCACTGATGAAAACTCATCTACAAAGAGGCTGTGATATTAAACTGAGCTGACAGCTGACCAGTGACTGCCACACTCCCCAGCCCCTGGCAAGCAGCAGGTTAATGGTGAAGTGTTATTCATCCAGCTTCAAGGAAAACTGTTTAAAATGTAGCTGGTTTTGTTAGTGTGGCTTTACACAGTGCTTATAAATGAGGAACTCGACAAGAAATGTGAATACACCATTTCTCAACCAAAACATACGTAAAAGAGCTAAACTCCCCTCCAACTTCAAGGGAAAAGTGTCTCATTTGCTGATGCCAAATACTGATTTAAAACACTGGCAGACCCAGACCACTAAAACTTCCCGTAATGAACTGTGGTTTTCAGTGTTGGTAAAAAAACCTCAAAACACAACAGGAAATGAGGCAAAGGGTTTGTTTTGTTTCCCCTACTGGTGCTTATATAAAGGGGAAATTGTTGTTGTCTATTGCTAAATCCATAACTCAGAGAAAAGACCTGATCCTCCCACTCCCTGCCCCAGCCCCTCCTCGATCCCACGCCCCCACATGTCCAGGGGAGCTGCAGCACTGAAAGAGGCACAGGTCTAGGTTATGTCAGGTGCAAATTAAAGCAGAAGTCTGCTTTTTTTTTTTTTTTTTGGAAAAAAATGTTCCAAAGCCACTTTTATTTTCTGTCAGGTGCAGACTGCCAGCACCACCGTTGTTACCACTGGGGACTTTGGGTTTAAAAGTTTTTGGTGGCTTTTTTACTCTGCTACATATATTGATATTTTTACTCTCTCTGCTGAAATGTTTCATAGTCCCATGGAGCTTTTCTCTGCCCAAGCAGAGGAAGCTAACACCCAAAAAGGTTTTTTTCCAACTCTGAATTGAGGGTGAATACAAGTATTTGAGGTTGCGCTTCCAGTCTTGGGGACCAATCACACTTCTGGGCTAAGCTGACAAAACTTGAAGCATAAAAACCTGCTTTTTGCAATTATTTCTGCCTAGAAACTACAAATAGTTGTTTTTTTTTAAATCCATAGAAATATTGCAGGCACATTTCCCCAACTGCATTCAAATTAGCTATGAATGGAGCCTGCTAACTAAGGCAGAATTAGCACATGTGTAGCAGAGCAGCTCTCAGCAGCGTTCATCTGTCACACTGCAAAGGACAGCAAACACACAGGACCAGCTCTCTGGGGTGAGGAGTGCTGCTGTCCTGTGGACAGAATTCAGCACAAGCAGTAAAAGAGAAGGGAAAAAAATAAAAATTACCTTGGTTTTGAGGACAGAGTCCGAAGAAATCACAGTAAAGATCCCCAAGCTGCGTCATTTTGGAGCTCAGCCAGAAGGTGCCATGAATAAGGTCTGGAGGCCAGGATGCATTAGGGAGGCACGAGGACAGTGTTCCCATGAGCAGAGATGGCAATCTCTGCTCAGCTGCAAAGGGCTGCAGCTGCTGAATAATTGCTTCAATACCAGTGGTTTCAGAGAGGCCTTATCAGCCTGCCCTGTCCTGCCCTTGGAGGGGGAGGTTAAGGTCCAGGGATGGAGACAAATTTAGAAGGACAAAGAGATGATAAGTAGAAGGAAGAGGAAGGCCTCTGCTTGCTTCCTATTCCACTTCTAGTTTAGAGAGATAAGGATCCTTTTCTTTTTGTCAGAGTAATAAAAGGGAAATGGATTAACTGTGTTGGCCAGGATTTTTGCTGAGGAGCCAGAGGGAGGGGGAAGCAGCCAGCTTGTGACTCCCTCCTGATGTCTGACTGTGGCATTACTGATACCAACTGTCCTGGAGGTGAGCAAAGCCTCTTCCAAATGGGGATTCACCTCAGTGTAGCTACTCACTACTTAAGTGAAAAAAAAAAAAATCACTGTTTGTATACTTCTGCCAGAGCAGATGGGATTTTTTTAGCAAAATCTAGCACAGATTTATTAGCTGGGGCACAGCAGTGAGCTGATGCTACTCTACAGCTTCCAGGCAGCAATAAAGCAATGACCAGCAGTTCAGCACACAGGAGCCCATCTGTGTCTGTTCTGGTCTGAAAGAAAACACCTTAAGAGCATTAAAAATAAAAAATAAATAAAAACACACCTTTTAAAACTGCATCCAGCAGCAGTGAGACAGAGGGCAGGTAAGTGGGAAGAGGCAACCTAAAAGCTTCAATGAAAAATTTATGTTCCCTTCATTTTCAGGAAGAAAATACCCAGCAGTACATCATGCTAACACAGCCCTGCTGTGCTTAGAAAGAACCTTTGCAGTGAATTCTCCTCCTGGCAGCAGAGCTGCACTCTGCTCCTGGGCTGGGGCTTGTACAGGGACCATGTGCCCTCACACCAGGACCTCCCACTGCATTTCACTGCTGGGAAGGGCACCGTGGAGGGGCACAGCAGATAATGTTAGAACAGCATTTTTTAGTGGTAATCCATGGCTACACTCAGTTTTGTCAAACAGTACAGCACTGGGATGATGTCACTTCTTAAACCACAGTTTAGCATAATTCTTAGGTGCCTCATTGAACTCACAGGAAATTAAGTAGATGATTATCTAATCAAGAGCACAAACTGCAATAATTTTCCCTTATCTCCTCATCAGCCTAAGATCTCAAGGCAATTTACAGAATGAGTAAGTCAAGACATGTAGCTTATCTCTAAGGGATGGTATTGTGCCATTCTACAGGTAGGGAAACTGAGGCACAGGAAACAAACTTTCCCATTACACTGCGACCACTTATCCAAATCAGGCTGGGTGACGTTTGAAATGGGAGGATGAAGGGAACAGGGATGGCCCCAAAAGCCTGAGTTAGAGATAAAAGGGTAGATCAGACCAGGAAAGACCTCAGGAGCAGCAGCTGCTTGGTGTAGCCATGGCTCTGCTCTTACAGGCACGCACAGAAAGTCTCTCTCCCTACATCAATGGGTACAACACTCGTGTTCCTCTGTGAAATTCATTCCTACACTCACTGGTGACTTAGCAGCCCTCTGCAGCAGGGGAGGGGTGATGGCTTCACATTAACGTGCATCCCGGGAAGCAGGCACATCCCCAGGGGAGCAGCATGATTCATTTTTAATGATACTTCCGAGTCTGTAGGCCCATAAGCCAAGAATTACAAGCCTTGAAAGTCATCATCACTGACTGAGCTGTTGTTGGTGAAGGAGGGTTTCCAGCCCAAGTGGGAGTCGTTACAGCAGAGGGATCATTTTAAACTAAGTGACAAGAATCTATCAAGAGAAGGAAAATTACACTTTCCAACAACTGAAGAAAATAATAATAATAATAAAAACCACTTCCTGCCAGAAATTCTGATTCAGAAACAGGACAAGAAGGCAAATTGCTTCCCCCAGTCTACCCAGCACGGAGCAAACCTACACACATAGGTCAGAGGCCTGGCAAGAGCCTGAGGCTAAACTAATTATTGTGATTTGCTCGTCTTTTGTAATTAATCTAGGAAAGGCTTAAGGCTGTTAGCAGCTTTAAAGAAGTAAATCTGAAGGACCAATTAATTAAGAACAGCAGTGCTTAATGAGGACCTTTTGGTTCTCTCATGTTGATTGTTATATTTGCTGAAAGTTAAGTTTCCGCTGTCTGTCAGATCTTGTCTAGTCTTGTAAAATAGATCTTCTTACTTGGTGCTTAACCACTTGACACTGGAACAAAAGCTTTCGATTACAAAGCAATTTGTGGGGATTATAATGGAATGAGCTACGCCCACACTCCCTGATTTAACAATCAATTTGAAGCAATGTTCAGTTCCACCCAGAAGCCTTAAGGATCCTGAAACTACAGTTTGGATCTCCTGGTTCCTCGCCTCCAGGCTAGACCCCACAGGTGCTAATGGTGGAGGTAGGTTGAAGCATGCATCTCAAATCCTCTGAAAACAAAATAGGGATGTACTTTTCCTTACTCATTCTTGTCTCAAATTGTCAATTAAGCACCCATCTCTCTCTACATGTTCTGTGTGTTAGTCTGGAGCAGACCAGGAAAATTCTGGCCTGCTGCAAAACGGAGAAGTGAAATTCAGCTGAGCACCAGAGAGATACAGACACATCTTTGTCTTCTCATACCAATCTTCATGGAGCCAAACAGTCAAACCACAAAGTCCTGAAAGCAATCCTGCACCAGCAGAGCCCTTCACCTGAGGCAAATGCAGTTAGGTGCAAGAGGAACAAGACACTAGAGATGTCACAGTCAAAGTTGAGAAGAAAGGTCAGTCCTGAACACCTTAGGCAATTTTCTCACACGTGTCGAAAAATGTTGATGCTTCAGTTTATTTAACTGGAAGAACAAGTAATTCATCCCAAAACCATCTATTTTTTTCTGCTTCTGTTAAGATGGATCTCTGAACCAAGTCAGAACTGTTCTTCTATGGGGGAAACAGACAAACACATCACCTAGAGGCCCCGAGCGTCTTCGAGAGATCAGCAATATCCTTCATCAACAGGAGGCACCTGCCATTCACAAACACCAGGACCTCTGCCTGTTCTGTCTTTATGTAAGATACACAGAAGTGTTTTCTTTTGGAAGAGAGAGACTAGCAAAGGAGTAAACCCGTGTGAAAGGAACAAAGATCAGGTTACCTGCTTACCCCAGGAACAGTCCTTTGTGAACAGAACTGGACTATTTTGCTTTGCAAGGCAGAGGAGACATACCCATGCTGTTCTCTTTCAGACACCTTCCCTGTCATCTGTCCCCACTGCCAGCATTTTTCACATGCAGCAAATTAATTTTACATTCTCAGCAGGCAGCTCTTCTAGAGACCAGCCAACTTCCTGATATTTTCTGTTCAGCTTTTATATCTGCAGATCTATTTTAAATAAAAAGCTATGTGTTTTACAAAACATGAGTGCCAGTAACACAGAGGAAGAATGTGACATTTTTCTCCCCAGGATATTTTGACTGACACGTGAAAAAGTCTATAATCTTACATAGGCTCAAGCTGCTCATGTTGACATCCAAATGTTTGATGAAAAAGAGCTTGACTGCCTACCATGAAAGGTGTAGTCTTCTGATTTAGTCTCTTTAGCCCAGGAAAAAAAAAAATGACCTCAAGCTCTTTCTCAAAGTACTTTATTTTATTCGCCTGTCACAAATGCAGCAGATGAATTGTGGGTGAATTGACTTTCAACTCCCTAACCAAATCTCCACACAATACCTTGTTTATTTTCATCATGTTCTCATACTACCAGCTGAGTCTGTTCCAAAAGGCACCTCAGCTCAGTGCTCAGCATGGTGGAAACACTCCCTGGCTTTTACATGATCATTAATTCAGTGCCTTCTTAGAAGCTCCTCACAATGATCCCTCACCACCTTCCTGGAGAACCAGCTACCCCTGCAGATAGGCAGCATCTGACTGGTCTGTGGAAGTGAAAAAGCCTTCCCTGTCCCACACCACCACTGTGCTGCCCCATCTCAACATTATTCAGCTTTAAACTCCTCCTAGACAGCAGCACAAAACTCCAAACTGCTAGAGCAACATTCTACAAACTTTTTCTATCCTCTGGTATTTGAGTGAAAGCACTCTGGCATCAAGATAAAAAACATCCCCCAAGGGTTTCCCCCCCAAACACCACTACTCAGTGAGCTTTGAGTCACTGTTTCGGACTTACTGTGCCATCAGATACTGGGAGAAACAGAGGCAGAATTCACCACTGAGCATTGCAGGGCATGGTAAACCTGCAGGAAACTGGGTGTCTCTGAACAGAAACCCACAAAATCAGCTTTATCACCCAAAAATTAGAAGTAAATGTGTCACCAGTGTGAACAAATGGCTAATTTCTCCAGGATGAGAACAAACACAGATTTCATACTGACCCTTGCAACGTGTCAGCACTTAAGAGTTGAGTTTGTGCCTGAGCCATATCAGCACATAGGACAGGAAATAATATATGAAAGATAAAAAGCTTATTCTGCAGTGCAGGGAGAGGTCATCTGTCCGTGCTCCACACTAGATTCCTCTGAACCCAAGCATTGGGTTTGGAGAAGCTGGAAGTTCACTGCTGCATTCGTGGACTCAAAACATTGGATGTGTACCTGTGTCAGCAGGTGTTAACATACTTCACTTCAGAGAAATGAAAACTTGGGGGAAACGGTGGAAGAGGGAGATTTGTTTCTGGTTCATGCAGATACACAGAAGTTGACTGAGAGAAATGATGGGGGGAGAGGGGTAAATGCACCTCTTCTGATCCTGGGTTTGGACATGAGCAAGGTAATTTTGAAAACTGCAGAGCTAGAAGAGATTGCTAGAAGAGAAGAGTCACAGCAGAGCTAATGAATGAAAGGACCCGGGCCTTAGGATTAGCTCTGAGCATTTCATGGTCACTTAACTGTGGCTAACCCCAGTTTTGATTTACTTTATGGTAAGGGAAAAAAAAAAAAAAAAAGGTGTGGGGGAAGGACAGTTCACTGCAGAGCTGTTAAAAAACAGGGCTAGCCTGAGGGATGAAGCTGGCAAAACTCTACTGCTTGTATTTAATATCAGTACAAGCACAGCTGGGCATTGCTGGACCCAGCCAGCCTCAGACCTGCAAGTGCTGGATGTTTATATGTGCTCTGAGACCTGTTTCTTGCAGAGCTCCTGGTCTGAGAAAGCAAATATTTACAGAGCAGTGTTCCCCTGCCCAGCAGTGCAGCCCCGGCTCTGACCCAGCTGGGCACAGAGCCCCAGCCAGGGCCCCAGGGCCAGCCTGCTCCAGGTCCCGGCTCTCCTCAGCCCCCCAGACCACAAGAGCAAACACAGCCTGCATGGAGGAGATAAACACCCAGAGGTGAAGTCAACAATTGGTGTCTGTTGATACAAACCCAAGCAGACAGAACCAACACAAACAGGCCCTGCCCTGCTTTTTAACTTCACTTTCTACAGGGACTGGGCTTCTTTTCAGCTCAGAGGCATGAGGGGAAGTACAAACTCTTTACCTGAGTGCTAAAAATTAAACTCACTAAGATATTTTTCTTCTTGGTATAAGGTTTCCAAGAAGCCATTTTCCAGCAAATCTCAGCTTGATGGTCAGCAGTTTTACATACACACACAACCCCCAGCTTTGCAACTCGCCAACCATAAATGCAAGACAGGCAGAAGGCTGGTAAGCTGGTGATTGCTCTGGCTAGGTGGCAACTGGGAGGGAAACAAAAAATCCTGGTCCAGCAAGGTTAATTCCTTGTTTGTTCAGTTCAACTCTGTAAAGATCATGGCAGCATCTGGCTGCTTCTAAACAGAGAGGATAGAAGTGCAGGAATAGCTTATTCATTGAGAATTATCCCTCCAGACCTGGACCCCAGCAGCTCTCTAGGACTGTGATTTCTGCATATTCACTTCAGAGTAGGGCTCTCCTGGGAATGAGGAAATCTAGCAGTCACTGGAAGCACTGTCTCCCTGCAAATCACAAAGTAGAAAGAAGGGTATAGTGATGTTTTTTTGCCATAATTCAGAGTAATTAAAAATCTAGTAAGATAATCAGGAAGGGAACACCTAAATGCTGTCTGTCTTATGCAGGACAACACCACTTGCTTGGAAGCAACCAGAAGATGTTTGATAACATGTTTGCAGCTATGTTACTGGTGACCTATCAGTCTCCTTACATAAGAAGATGGATGTCAAGGCTGAGCCATTGTGTATTCTTGAGATACAAAGGAGAATACTTTGAAAAGTAGTCCCAGAACACTGCAGTCATCACCATGAGATGAAGTACAATAAGACATGTGAAAAGCTGTGGCAGTTGTTTTATGTCTCATGTGTGTCTTTGTGAATAGCAGCTTCAGTAATTTATGTTCCTGGTTGAAAAGCTTTTTGTAGCCTTAATACACAGAGTGGTTAACCCTTCTACTCCTCAGCTCAAGATCCTGTACTAGTCACTGAAGACAAACAGCACCACCCTTGTCTCCATCTCCAGCATCCTTTTTTACATCTGCACACCAACATCACTTATTTTCCAGTCATGTAGACTGGCTGCAACCCTGAAGCACAGAAGATACCATAAAAAAAGTACTCTGAAGCACCAACACATGAATTTTTCTACCCTTCTGCCACCTACACCTTTCCCTCAAAATCCTTTGTTTTGGTCCTTTGGTGCTCCCTCCTTTTCTTCCTGAGGAATTAATCTTTTCCCTTTGCTGCCTGTACATACCCTGCCACCCAATCCTTCCTGCAAATGTTTTGCAAGGGATCAATTCTCTTCACATCAATTCAACACAATTTCCAGTCTTTTTTGACAAATACAGGTTTTTCAGAATGACCTCTACAAATCATATCGTGATACAAAGGTTGCACCCAACAGCCAGTCACACTTTTTAGCTGGTAGGATTTCAAGCGAAGCACTTGCAGTGGTTTTGCATGTGTGTGCACATGCATAAAATGCAGAAGATGAACAATGCATAAGAGAACAATGTCGCACAAAAAGAGAACAGAGAGGATAATTTATTGTAATAATATCAGTAGAACAAGATTTTTTACTGCCATATGCTGTAAAACAAACAAAAAACCCGCCAAATCCTGTCTTTAACTTGTAAAGGGCATTACCTTTTACTTACGTGCCTCTCTCCACCCTCAGCCTGCACTGGCCTGTGCCCAACTCTGTGGGGTTGAGACACAAAACCCTCAGAGAGCCAGTGCAGGGACACAAAATGCACTGAGACCCTCTAAGGCGCTCACATGTGTGCAGGAGAAGGTGACCCTGCCTCTGTTGCATCCTGCTGCCACTGCATGTCACTGTTAGGGCAGAATGGCAATGAGTGACCGGGATTTTTAGGGAAGGCTCTAAACTTCTTGTGGAGATGGGTCCCACAGTCCTCAAGAGCTGCCCCCAGTTCTACCTCAGCCAGCCCCACTCTCCTGATACAAGTGCAGCATCGGGGCCACAACGGCATTTGGGCCAAGATGAAAGCAGCAACAGAAGAAAAACACATGCTTGGAAGAGGGAAAAGCGGAGGAAAGATGTGAGAAAAAGGATGTCAAGGAAAAAGACAGAGCAATGACTAAAGATCACTTGCAAACAGAGCTAAGTTAGGTCCTTAGCTCTGACAGTGTCTATCAGCAACGAGCAATTTCACAGCAATACAACCATATCTATTTTAATACTAACAAAAAAAACCCCAAAACCTTCAGTATGCCCAAAATTAATAGCAGTTAAACAGAGACCAGTACTAGCTATACTTTGCTGGTGTGTTGGCAGCCCATCAGAAGCACAGCTCTCAGCAGCACTGTGTCAGCACAGGCTAAAAAAGCCTTTTCCAGAATCATCCCCCTTTGCTCCTGCCCCCGCAGCCACAAGAGACCCTCTGCTCCAGTGCAGGTTCTGGAGCATCTTGTGCTTGGCCCTTGTGCGCTGGCCTCCTTTCTAGTTATGAGATCTGGGAGACTCATTTGAGATTAAACAAAGGACTAAAGATGAGGTGTTCTGTAATTTAGTACTTCCTTCGCCTGCTTTATGTTTAGCAGCTTTTGGCAGAGGAAAGGAGCAGCAGCAGCCAAGATGGGCTCTCTGTGAATCCACACAACCTAACCAGAAACAAGAGCATATACTTGACTCTAGTTAGCAAGAGAACTTTGATCCAGGGTCTCTTTCCAAACACTACACTTGCATTCATTTTGCCATCAAGCCATGTGGTTGTTTAACTAGACTCATGGAAAACACATTAAAAAATAAACCCTAGAGCAGATCCAGATGTTTTGAAATGCTAAACTTAGTGCCTCACACTCTTCTCTCCTCATCCAGCTTAAAAAAATTCCTGAAAAACTCAAAAGCATTCCTGAACTGGTTTGTCATGAGCCATTACTTCATACCAAAAAGTATACTCTAGCACAGACTTAAATAATCAATCTTTTAGCCATAAACACAATTACCAAAACACTTTGAAGGTTTGGATCAACTTCATGAAAGGATAAAAATTCTTTGCTCTCTCTCCTATTTTAAGTAAGACTCTTGTTTCCAATGTTTCTTTCCACATTGAAAATATACACAGAGAAGCAGGATGATATCCCTGATTTCCAGTCTCAAGATGATGCAGTAGGCAAGGGAGACTCAGAGAGAAGGAGGCAAAGGCACTTTCACATATGATTGTCAAGGTGTTGTGCACAAAGCAGGAGAAATAGAGCTCAACAGCACTGCCCTGCTATAATACTCTTAAAATGGGAAGAAATTTTTGCTAGTTATACTTAGTTCTGCAGTCAGCTGCCATTTCCATGTTACTCCTTTGCCCCTCTCCTATGTTTTATTTCCAATGCAAAGATTTTTAACCTGATCTCATTCCCTTGAGCTGGCCAGGAACCTCCTCAATTCCCTCCCCACACCACATGTCAGACTCTTAATTTAAATAGCTGCCAGGCCAGAATCAGTTACATCATTTTCCCCCCTTCTTTTCCAGGTATTCTTCTAAAGGCTCCTAAGCTCTCTCCCAGAATATTTCCTACAGCTTTCAGGCAGTTTGAGAAACAATGGAGTTCACAATCTATTTTTTATAATCCTAGATGTGGTAATTGAAGCCTTACATCCCTGAAAAGGAGTTGAGAGTTGTTCACTGGATGAATGTCAAGTGCATGAATATATCCAGCCTTACATTTAGCCATGAAAAGCTTTACTGGGAAAGACATTAAGCCTAGGTCACCACAATGAGACAACTGAGGTGATGGCCACCCTCTGCATTCTCCCAGGCCCTGTTTTCAGGTTTATTTATGCACAAATACCAAGAAAAAAATGAGTCAGCTTGTCCACGTGCTTTTGAAAATGCCCTTAAGGTACTCATCACCAGCTATAAGCACTTCACTACCTCTGAAGCCTTGATCCACAAGCTCTCCTTTACATATGGAGCACAGAAATCCTCCATAAGCCATCTAAACGTCCTAAGAAGTGAGGTTTCTTTAGTCAATGGCATGGTCTGTGCCTCAAAAAGGTCCACTGAGATCCATAAAAAGGAAGGGGGAAATTACATTTTTTTCTAATAAACCTTGCATCAAAATTGTCAATATAGTATTCCTAATATCAAAACTCTGGTCATGTCTGTGTACGCTCTCTGCATCTCCTCTCCCTCTTTCCCCCAACCCATTTGGTGGTGCCGCTTTATCCAGGCCAGTTTGCGGTCACTGTAAATCTTTCATGCATCAGTGAAGATTTCCCTAACAAGTTTTTACTTAAAAACAAAGGATATGGGCCTTTGAGACTTATCTTAACTACTCGTTACAGATCAGCTTTAAAATCAGCTCCAAAACATTTGGAAATTGTTACAGTCCGCTGGCTCTGTAATTATAAAAAGCTGAAATTACTTTGAAGCTTCATTTAGAGAAGACTAATGCTGCAATTACTCCACAGAGCCCTTTGCAGGCTGATTATCAATGAGGGCTGCGTGTTCCTATCCGTGCTCAACCTGAGGCTCAGGGGGCAGAACACCACGAGCCACACACCCCCAGGCATCTCTCGTTAGTGTGCTCCCCCCATAAAACAACCCGCGATCAACTAAGAAAAGAATATATTGCGTGCTGGTTTAATTGTCATTTACAGTTTCCTTGTAAAGCAGCGCATGCAAGAGGGCACTGAGAAAAGGTGGAACGTTTTAGAGAAGAAGCCAGCAAATGGTGGCTCAGCTGTATGGGAGTGATTAGCACCTGCCTGTCGGTACAAAGCAGCAGAGGCCACAAACCATCAGCTCAGCTATTGCCCGAATGGAGAGACTGAAAGGCCTGAAGTTTTCCTGGGCAATAAATCCAGTGATTACTGAGATTATATTAAGTCAAATTAACTCCATTTTTTTTTTTTTTTAATGTAGCAGCACAAACAGCCCTACTCAAATCTTGCCCAGTTGGGCACAAGTCTTAAAGGTATTGCTTCCTGTGGGCAGGAGAGCGGAGTCACATAGGAAAACCTGACCCTATGACCTCTACTCTGCTCGCATGAGTAGACTCTATGCCTGATAAATCTGCTCAGCAATCAAGAACTCTCAAATTTTACAAATGTTTGTGATGAGAAAAACTTCTTCAATAAAAAAAAAATCATTAAAAATCACAGCTTTTCCCTCTAAATGTTTTTCTTTAAATACACACACACAAAAGTAAATTCATTCTGCCAGCAGAGAACAACTTTTTAGCAATTTACTGACAAGTAAATAGTTTTGCCAGACACTTTAGCAAAATGAAAATACAGTTAAAAATAATTCCTATGTAAAAGCAGCAGTTTGTTTTTTTGAAGGGCTGGGTTGGCTCAGCTTGGGTTTGAGTTGTGTTTTGTTTGTTTTTTTTTCTTTGTTTGTTTGTTCTGTTTGTTGTTGTTGGTTTTGTTTGTTTTTTTATCTTCTTGCTCTGAATAAACTCATTTTAATTACAAAGCTAACCATGAGAGCAAAGACTGCAAAATTAAGGTGCTTGAATTATTTGGTTGCTTTCAGCAAAACACACTATAATCAAGGGGACTGGTCATCCCCATGAGGAAGATGCTGTGCAAGAAGGGCCACTACGAGCCCTGGTGCACCCAGCTGACATGCAGCAGAAGTATTCACTAGGAAATCTGCTAGGTCATAATGCTATTTATCCTCCAATTCACATATGCTGTAAATTAGGAAAAAAAACCAACCAAACAAGAGTTGCTCTTATGGCAAAAGTGCTGGTTAGATGCAGACGGGGTATAAAACCAGGCAGAACCATCAGTCTTCTCCCACAAATACACACAGGCAGTGAGGAAGAGGAAGGCAACTTCCCACCCAGTCATTTCTTGCAGGTCTGGTTCTAATTCTTTTTGCAGGCATGCAGCCCTTTTTCATTGATGGGGCTGTGTGAGCCTGGCAGGAAGGCCCTAAATTCTTGTGTATTTGTTAATATTGACTATCTTAGAGTGGAAAATGTCATTCTCCTGCCTATCAGTGCCAGGGAGATGACAAGCTTAGCAGGAAGAAGAACAGCGGCAGGATAACAAATGTCTCCGTCTCCCAGCACCTGCAGGGAGCTGGGGGAACAACTGGCATCAGCCTCGGTGCTGCCCTGAGGCTGCTGATGGTCTCTGCACAACTGAGCCCTTCCCAGCAGCAGCTGTCTGACTGCAGCACACCTGGGCTTCAGCACCCAGCCAGTCCCCAAACGTGAAACACTTCTGCAGTGCTGACAACGCACTGGCCCCTACACCGCTGCAAACATCCCTGAACAACCACCCCTGAACTCCTCCAGCTCCGGCAGGGCTCAGGCAGACAGGGCGTTGCCACATGTCTTCAAGCAGACACCACTTGGGAGAGAATAAAAGGCAATACTTTCTCCTTGGGTAATACTGACACTTTTACTTAATTAAAAGCCTTTAATAGGCATCTCCCTCCCTCACACCTCCCTGTTAGCAGACAATCTTCTTGCTCTGAATAAGCTAACGACATTTTTGCTACTTTGATGGTACCCAGCACAAATTAACAGTTAAATGAATCCAGTTAGTCACTTTTCAAGTGCAATGCCTTTTGTGTTACGTTACAACTTGGTATTTTTTACTTGTAGCCTGACACCCAAACTAGAAAGCAATTGGATACTTGTGTATTCACTGCTTCAGATCTTCTGCATTAGAGAAAAACCGGTCTTTAAGCTTTCACTCAAAATCATGAAGCCACAGGTATATGAGAACGGGGGGAATAATGTAATTGTTATGCAAAATTATCCACATCACTGGTTTATAGCTCTCTTTACCACAAGGGCTCTCAATGCCATGTCCTGTTTGGTAACTCGACTTTGAACCAGAACGGATACAGCACCACAGCAACCACAAAGTCAGCCTGAGTATCCCTGAGCATGGAGATCCCACATGCCCTCTGGGCCCCAGTGATGGACCACTCTCATGGAGAAAAATAATTAACAAAACAGCAGCTCTCATATTGTAAGGTCAGCGACGGGATTTGACTGTTAATCTTTTATCAAATGCACAATTTGAAGCGGCAGTGGTGTGATTGCATTTCTGCCTGAGCCCCCGACCTCTGCTGAGCAGGGCTGCCAAGAGCACACATCCAAGAGGGGAAGAGAAACCCTTTCAAGAGCATCTTTGCTTGCTGCCCATTTGATTGCTGAGGGGTAGGTTGTTCCTCTCCCTTCCCATGGAAGCAAACTGTTGTTTCATCCTCCAATAAAGCTGTTGGTGTGGTAAACTCAGCACTGAGATGCAGAGTTCAGCAGTTCAGGGAGGGAGCTGTGAAGCAGCCCTGGCAGCATAGATTGCTCAACCCACGTCTATTAAAAACCTTCCCCAGAGCTGTTCCCTCTCCACACGGGTTTTTAGGTGCTGCTTTCCTCCCCTGACCCAAGTGCAGCTTGTAAACTGGGAACTGCAGCTACTCCTGTTAACAGGCTTCTCACTGCAAGCTGAGCCACACTGTTCTTCTCTGAATATTTTATCTGTTCCTAGCATCGAGGAAAATTGTCTCCTTCCCTTTGTCCTCCTGTGTTGACCAGAAAAATAAAGTTACAGGGTGAAGTACCTCCCCAGCAGCAGCTCAGCTGCATCAGCGTGAACCAAACCCCCAGTTTAAGCCAAGTTTTTTTAAAAACCCCAGACACATGGGCTCAACAGGCACATCTGTGCCCATGTCTGCCTTTCTCTGCCCATCTCCAGTCTCTCAGACAGAATGTCCAAACATATCAGATATCAAACCCAGGTCCAACAGCCCTCTCAACTCTGCAAGTCATCACTCCCCACCTCCCATGATTTTCCTTATCTCTCTGTAGGGCAGATGCCACTCTCCAAGGCCATGAAACTATACCTTTATCACATTTTATCATCTTGGTATAAAGTCACAATCCTTTCCTCCCAAAGGCAACCATGAGACTACAGTAATGCTTGAAAATGAAAAAGCCTATAAAAGGTGCAATAATTAAAATTCCATTTTAATTCCTCTGCACCAGGGGAAGGAGACAAAGTCTCCAGCACACATTCTCCCACTGCCACAACAATTCGTGCATTGTGTTATAAAATTTTTTAGTGCCATTTATTTTTATTTGGCCTGTGAAATACTTTGAGGAAGGCCTCCTTGTAAATGGCCCATAAAATTTGACAGGAACTAAACCTCCTACTGTTTTTGTGACTGATATAAAAGAGAACCAACTTAGTTGGCACCCTTAATGCATGTTTTATGGGAAAAGGAAGACTGTCCCCTGTACAAGCAGTCAGTTCCCGAGCTGGCCGAGCTCAGGCCTGGAAGCATCTTTTGTGGCCTTTTACGAGGTAAGGCTCTCCCTATGAAGTTCAGGCCTCACCACAAACCCACTTCCCTCTGGGCTCATCCATTAATAAGCACTTTCATTAAAATTCCACCTTTCCTAGAGACACAGCTGAGCTAATTTAACAGGAAATTGACTTCGCCGTCACACGCGCACTCTGGCTGCGGTGACACCGGCCAGCGCTGCCCAGAGACATCCTGCCATTAGCATTTCTCCTTCATGCATCGATTTGCAAAAGCCACAGAGCTCCTTGCACAGTTTGGGGGAAGAGGAAATGGGACAGTCACTCAGAAGATGCAGCTGCTTTCAGATAAACACTGAGAAGAGATTGATCCCTTGCCTCCTTGGCAGTCACCAGCCACAGGAAAGCAAAGGAACAGTGATGAAACTCAAGGACTGGGTGAACACAGCAACGGGTTGTGGGTCCAGTCAAACACAAGAGGTACAGCAGGAAGAGATCTGCTCGAGGGGGATTAAGCACAGGACAGGGTCAGACAGACGGTGGGCAGGGATCTGGCTGTCAGTCCACGGCAAGCAGTCATCATCCTCCTCCTGAGGTGTTACTATGCTACCAAAAGATCAGTCTTACAAAGAAAAACCCCAACCTCCTGAGACAGACTACATTCCAGAAAATAAATTTCATCGTCATGCCAATACTTTCTGAGCAGAGTTCATTAAATACATTATATGTATCCTGTATATTGGCAAACTTAAAAGAATTAAGGACTTTTTCTGGCTTTATTGTAAAAATCTATTTCGTTCTTTTTTGGCTTCCAAGACAAGCTTTCAGGTGGAAGGCTGTACATAACACCACTGTATTTAGAAATGAGAAACGACACTGACTCCATCTGTCCATAAAAAAAACACAGCATAAAAATTTCTATATGAATTTATTCTGCATTCTAGTGAGGTATCTCTCTGCATTTCACAAGAAAGTGTCCAGGAAAAGTGACAGGTTTATTTTTAGCCTTTCTTTAATCTTTGCAGAGTATGGCAGCAGATTGCAACCCATCATGAGTATCCCAAACTAGGCTGAGATATGCTGCTGAAAAAGAATGGGTTTAGATTGACTGTCATACTGCAAAGATATGGAGATGTTCTTAACAACCAGCCCCACTCCAGCTATAAGAAATTTGATCATATGCATTTCATTCTCAGTGTCACATATAAGTGGGAGATACATTTGTCACTGGATAATACATTCAGAATTAACAAGAAGAACTTGTCAGGTTTTGGCTGCAACCACTGAAGCTAAAGCCTAGAGCGAAATAAACTGTCAGATCAGAGCTTTGTTAAAAGGATTAAACCCATTCTTAAGGGTGGAGCTGTGGAAAAGCTTTTAAGCTTTATACTTATACCTGAAAGGTTTTAAACCTGGTTTCCAAAAAAGACTGACACAAACCAAATATTTAAAAAAAAAAAAAAACCAGCTAATCTGACCTCAGAAGCAGGACCATCTCCAAGAACAGCTGTATTGTGAGCCTCACACTGAGCAAATGCTGCTGAAAACCCCGGATCCATCAGGCCGTCGCTAATTATTGGCCACATTTTTTGGCATCTGCTCAAGTTGCTGTAGAATCAGTAACTGTTTTGTGGGTTAGTCTCATTACAGACCTACTACAGTAATTGATTTGCACAGTGGCCATGTGGTAACTCATAAAACTTTTCACAGGAGTCCCAATTCTGCAAATATTTCCTCCTGCTCTTACAGGGAACAAAGCACCCTCTAGGAGCCAAAGAGTTCAGCCACACTCCCAGCCTGCACAGAAGCATTGGGAAGGTAGACCATTGCAGGGCAGCCTTTATGTGAGGGAAAAAAACCCTCTTTTCCTACATCCAATTAGTTGCAAAATTGCACCACATGATACCCTTGCAAATGAAGTAGGTGTTACCATCCCACTCCCTCAGCAGCTGGGGAGGCAGGGCTGTGACTCAGGGGTGCAGGGAGCTGCTCAAGGTCATACTCAGTCATAAATAGCACCCATTTGCCCAGCTCTGAGCTTCCTCACACTGCTTCTGCAGCATTTTGGGAGCATAACTTCAGCTTCAAACAGGTTCTGAACCCACTCAGTGTTTGGCCTGTCCTGCATCTGCTTCAGGGCAGCAAACAGCACAATCTCTGCAGCAGGGAGGCTGATGGACACCAAAGCAGCTCATGCTCAGGGGGAGGCTGCTGCTACACTGCCAGGGTCCTCCCTACACCGACCCAAAAAAAGTGCTTTGACAGGGTCACCTGGAAGCAAGTGAAAGATGGAATCTGCAAGTAAAAAAAATATTTCTGCAACCCTAACAAATATCTCCCACCAGGGAGGGCACAGCTTCCAGCTGTCAGATGAAAAGCTCCACTATTACGCGTAACCTGTGGGCAAAGTCTTCCCAGCACCCGAGTAACATCTGAAACTTCTGCACCCATAATCAGTGATTGGCCAAGGACAGCCTGGATGGGACCGGCTTCCAGCACATGGTCTAGTGGAAGCTGTCCCTGCCCATGGCAGGGGGATTACAACTCAGATCTTTAAGTCCTTTCCAACTCAAACCATCTTATAATCAATAAAATACAAAGTTGGGTCCTTCAAATGCCTTCCAAAGCCCAGACACTCAGCTGAGGGTAACCTTGACCTCACCTGTTTGGTCTCAAGGCAATGTTATTGGGCTCTGCAGCTGTGGGAGCTTGTGGGAGTTGAACTTAACAGGACTGGACCCAAAAAAGAAGAGAGAACCAGCTGCAGACCGTCTGGCTTTGCAGCCTCTACACTCCAAGGACAAGGAGCTGGAATGAGTGTGCATCACTCAAGTCAGATGTTTTCCCAAAAATGCCATAAAATGAATGCTGATAAGATTAAAGTTCCATGATTCTAAGAGACATCAGGTAGACCTTCAACTCTGTAATGGGATCATGAGAGCTGAAGTCTGATTTCACTACGGAATTGGTACAGCCGTATAGGAATGTGAGCAAGTCTCAAATTCTCTGTCTCTCTGCCACATGATTGGATACATCTCTATTGACTTCATCTGTGCAGGTTATCAAGTCATCAGAGCACAGCCTGTTGCTCAGCAGTGCAACCCCCACTGCAGCTGCAGATCCACAGTCATTACACTTCAATAGCAAGCTCATATTTAATGCTGGCCTCTCTGTGGTGTGGACATTACTAAATCATTTGAAGGAATATGTTCAGGCTTCTTAGGGCAAGGAATTCTTGTTTCACGTTTGAAGCCAGTTTTGGTTCAAAAAGGCTCATTTGCCCCACCTGGGAGGAAAAGCATCACAGCTCTTTTAGTGATCAAACCAAGCGCTGCAACCTCCCAACACCTTTAATCATTGTGTACCATAAATGCAGCACCACTCCCTGTGTGAAACTTTGCTCTCACTCCTCCTGCTTTTTACACCAGCCTGCTTTAGAGCTGGGTTGTTTCATAGTTTTGTTTTTTTTTTTTTTTTTTAATATTTGAAGTCAATTGTGGTAAGCATTGTACACTCACTGAAATACCAATATACCCCTGGCCACCATTCCTGCCAGGTAATTAGGTTTGTTGCTTTCAAAAAAAAAAAGTAGAAGGCAAATAAAATAAAAAAGTGTAATTATGGTTTAGAGAGCACTGGTCTCAATTTTTCTGTTCTCAAAAGTCCCCTAGGGAGAAAAAGAATGAGCGCTACTTATTGATTTCATCCTCCTAACACTCACACACAAGACTTGCTGGAAAACAGGACCCCTTGCTAGAAATCACCGCTGTCTCAGCTCCCCCAGGGAAACAGGGAGAGGGAAACACAACTGAAAGCACTTGAGTTGAAAAAGAAAAAAAAAATAGAGAAGGAAAAAAAAAAAAGGGCAACAGTTTCAGCTTTCATTATAAGCACTGTTATATCAACAATGGCTGGGGAACAAAGGAAGCCATTTCCACTAGTTCCTGCTTCAATTAGTTATTTGAACTAGTGAAGATTGTGCCACTTTATCTCCCCCTTGTAACATAATCATTGTATTTTACATCTCATGAGAAAAAAGGCCTGCCAGAGGACGTTATCTGGCTCTGGGTCATACATCACAGGAGATAACATCGTTATTCATGTCAAAAGGGATGATCAAGGTCTTCCTGTTTTATCAGCGATTAGCCAGGAAAGAAAAGCTGCTGCTGCTGCTGGCCGGGAGCCAGGCGCTGTGCAAATCACAGGAACGGTCCTTGCGAGCCGTGACAGCCGCGGCTGCTGGGAGGGCGCTGGGCAGCGGGGAGATCTCCGCCAGGGAGAGAGGGAGGAGGCTCTGATCCTGCTGCCACCGCGGCACCGCTGCTCCGGCACCCGCCACCAGCCCTCTCCGGGGCAAGGCGGAGGGAAGCTGCCAGCCAAGCCCGGCTTTTAGCAGCTAGGGTAGTCTGGGAGGCACCCAAGTCCCTTGGGAAGGAGCCAGCCTGCCCTCTCATCCCCACATGCCCTCACCTTAGCTGTTGCCATCTGCGCTTCCCTCCATCTGCTGTTTGCACCGTTCCTGCTCATCTGCCCACGGACGGCTCTGCGGGAAAGCTGGGGCAGAGCTCAGCCTCTGAATTATTCCATTTCCCAGGCACTTTCCCTTGAGCTCAGGGCTCCTCACTCCTGAATACTTAGCATATTCCCATTTTAAGCATCTCGAGCAGTTTACCTACTATCTGAGAGCAACAGTAAAACCTACACACCCTATCTCAGCTACATGCCCAAAGGGAGTGAGAATTCAGTGCCTCGTGCCTCCAACACTAACAAAAAGAAGAAAACGGCTGCCATTTGAAAAATACACCACGTTGAACTACAGAGGTAAATTCCATGGTGGCTTCCTGGAGCGACTGAGCTTTATGTGCCTGATGCAGGGTTCACTGAACCAAGAAAGTGTTTCCACTCACTTGCTGAGCTCCAGCACTGTATTCTCTGGCAGTAACACAGCATCATGGAAATAAAGTGCCCCAAATCACCAGGCAAAACTCATCTGAGCAGGGCTTTGCTGCTTTCTCCCACCCAACTGGCAACAGAGAAGTCCATTCACCATCAGTACTGTCATAAATCAAAGCATGTAGAAGATCGTGTGCATGAGCCGGGTGATTCCCTTAAGAGCAAATATATACGAGTTCCCAGTGTTGCTCAAATAAAAAAAAAAAAAAAAAAAAAAAAAAAAAAAAAAAAAAAAAAAAAAAACATTGGTGGGATTAACAAGCACAGAAGTCCATAAGGGATCCACACAAGCTCCTGCTGTGGGGAAAGAAAAAAGTCCTTTGAATCTATGCTTGGGATGGATGAGGAAAGACAGACAGTAACTGCTATATCAAAACACTCTAAAGTTATTCCAACAAGTTACCCCAGCTCAGAGGCCAACATGCAATTGTGCTGTTGCAGCAGCCAGCCTGAAACTGGAAGAGTGTTAATAGCAAAAATCAAGTGTGAACCCAAAGCTACTAAACCTTGCCGTATGTTAAAAATAATAACAAAAGAAACCTGAGACCAAGTGCCACTTCCCTTCAAAAGGAGATAAAATTAAAAATGACTCAGCAACTATGAGTCAGGACAGGAAACTTGTCCCAGAGCCAGTGATTGTAGCTCCAGTGGAAATGGGCACAAGGGCTCTGAATTGCTGTCGCTGGCACGTTCATCATTGCCAGCACTGCCAAACAGAATCCATGACCTGTCTGCAGAGCTGCCCAGGACGAGCTTCACAAAGTCAGATGTTCCTCCAGATAAGTTATGAAAAGGAAACATAACTGCTCAAATAGACCACAAAAATAAGCCCAGTTAAGCCAACACAGCTGGGGCGCTCTCAGGTCACACAGTTAAACAGAAAAACAGCAAGTTTAGGGCACAGGTTTTTTCAGAAGGGGCTGTGCTGGAAGGCTGGGAGCAGAACTTCTGAAGGCAGAACTTTCCTTCAGCCCACCCACAATGGTGAGGTGATGATGTACAGCAACAGTACCCTAAAGGTAATCTCAAACTCATGATCCTTTTGAGTCTGGGCACAAAAGGACTTGGACTGAGGGGCATCTTGTCTGACCAGCTGAGATAGCTGAGTCATCCCAGCTCTTACAGCAAAGCCATGGCTTGGGTTTGCCACAAAAATCATGAAGGCCGAGCTGGAAGCAGCACCCTGGCACCAACTAGAGCTTAAGGTACTGCAGTGCCCCTCCTGCTCCCCACAGCACCGTGAGCAGCAGGTCCTTGCTGCTTCTGCATCTCACGGATGCACTTTGCTGCCTTGCCATGCCCAGGACCAGGGGGAATCTCCACTGCAGTTTGGCTCAAACTCAGCTGATGTCCCAGCTGCTCATGAGGCAAATCATGGGAAGCTGAGCTGTACAGAGGGAACTCACCTCCACTGTCATCATCAAGACTAAGTCAAGCTGACAATTGGGCTTCCACCAACAGACATCCTTGGCAAAAATACTCAGCCCTCATGATCTCCAGTTACTAGAAATCATGGGATCCAAACTGGGAAAGGCTGGCAAGTAAATCCATGTGCAGTTAGCAAACCCTGCACTGCTCTTTTGGAGCAAGAGCCAGGAGATCACTATCTAGATAGAAGAATTCATAAAGTTTTACTACAGAGATCATATAAGCCCTGCAACCTTTAATAAGCCATTGTAATTACAGAGGATTATTTTTTAAATCAAACGTTGCAAGTAGCAGGTATATAAAAACACAGTTGCACAAGCTGCCAGAAAGGAATCAAGCAAAATATGTACTCTCCAAGTAATTAACATTTATTAGTGGTAATTTGCATGCAATCCCTCATCAGATCTAGAAATGCCAATCCTGAACAACTGCCCAGTTTGTCCTTTGGGCATACTAGCCTTGCTCATATCCTGTCAAACCTCATAGACCTCAAAAGACCAGCAGAAAGAGCTGGTACTTGCTGCCACAGGAGGATCCTTATCGAGCGTGTAGCAAACTCCTCACGGGGCTCAGCAGCTGAAGCTACAAAGCAAACCCCATATCTGAGCTCTATTAATTAGCTGATACATCTTGAGTTTATTCTAATCTTTCCCTCTTCAAAGGTGGTCCAGACCATCCCCCTGGTAAAGTCCTCACAGGGAGTAGAGCCTCCCTTGCAGGATTTTCCCACCAGCCCTGGAGCAGTTTTCCCACAGCCCTGCACAGTCCATCAGGAGCACCCTGCCCCCTGAGCTCCAGCCCTGCAGAGGGGCCCCACAGCCCCCAGTTAATGGGATCAGCATGGCTGCTGGGGGATCTCCAGGAGCAGAGCCAGGAGCACAGAGCTGGATGCAACCTGGCAGGGCCAGCCCGAGTGCAAACCAGCCCTGATCCAAGCTGGAAGGGTCTGTCACAGATAACTGCTTCTACACCCACCCCAGGAAAGCTCTCTGGGGTTGAGTAATGGATATTAAAATACCAGGGAGATGAAATCCATCTGCAAGTGTTTCTCGTGGAAGCATTATGCACTACAGAAACTGCATACACTGCTCCAAGCCAAAAGCGTTATTTTGCATGGGCTCTACCACATGGTTATTTTTATTACTACACTTCATAAAATATTTCTGAAGTTTCCTGGAAGATACAGTTTCACATGCCACCAACAAACACAAAGCTTGCTCCAAGCAACTCCTGACACATATGCAGAGGAGAAGAAAAACAAATAATCACCTAGAGCTTTTTCATAAACCATATCTCTTACGCACTGCAGAGATAAGAGTTGTGACTTGTGATGGATGGGGCCATCAGTGGAGTCCCACTCATGCAGAGCTTTCCCTGACAACCACACACTCACTCCATCAGGGGTTTCCTTGGATCTCACCAGCAGTGGAGGACAGTTTCCCACACAAGTTTCCAGCTGCATCCTGCCAGCATGGTCCCCTCTGCTACCTCATATGGGCACTCTGCGTCTGCTGCAGCCCAGGGGAAACCAAAAGGAGTTTCTGGGTGGCAGCAGCAAACCCCAGTGTGCTGCTCAAAGCCCTCACCAACAGTCTGCCCCTGTGATTTTCACTTCTACTCCTGCAACAGTTGGACCTCAACAGCAGAGAGGAAAGCTCTGAGCACCCCCATGTTTATTCCAGCCCCGCTCCTGAACAGCCATTTCCCACCACTGTGGTTTTGTAGCCTGGATCTGCTCCACAGCACCTCCCACAACTGGTATTTGTGTCCCACACCTGGAGCACCAGCAAGATCAGCAGTGACAGGGTTAGCCCAGCAGATTCAGCTTGGAGAAAAGGAAACACATTAAAAAAAAAAAGGCACAATAATATTTTAAATAAATGTAGAGTGATGGTTCTTCTCAGAAGTGCTGCTGTTAGGCAGCAGCTTGAAAAAAAATAGTATCTGATGAAAAAAAAGCATTTTAAGTGGTGCTTGTTTACTTACAGATTTCTTAGGTATTTATCAGCTTGGTATGGGTTAGCAAGGCATAGCAACACACTGAAAAATTACTTTTAAACCTCATGCTGTGACAAAACAATAGCTGGATAATAATACAATGACTTTCAAAGCCCACTTAGCAGGGGATATTAATGAAGACATTACCTAACTTCTAAATTACTGATATTGATTATATCTGTATAATGAGGATGGATAGGATTTCAATTTGAGAGTTAATGCAAGTGCTGAAATAATTGGACCTGAAAACACTTCCACAACTCACTTATTTTTGTTTCTTCAGAAATGTTGCCTTAAATATATTAACAGATTACTGAGATCTTAAAAGAGAACATCCCAAATTCCTCCTTCATGTTTCAGTGAAGTGGGTATTTCCTTAATGATTTCTCTGGAAATTTATTACAAGTGTCACAAACAGAAGAATGTGGATTAAATACCTATGTGTGAGAAATTGTTAATTTTGAAATACTTAACTGAAAATTTTATCCCTGAAAAACTGAGGGGCTCCAGGCAGGATCTAGCTATAAAGAAAAATAAAATCTATGATTCCTCTATTTCCTTAGGAGTCAAAGGATGACTAGAAGCAAGCAGTACTAAAAGAAGTAATAATCATAGACATGCAAAGTTTCTTTAGTCTGTTATTAAATGATTAAATAATTTGAATCCTTATACTATCATGCAAAAAATTATTAGGACTACAGGGTCATTGTCCCATTGCTACTGGATAGTGATGCCAGTGTAATTAATGACTTCCTCATGGATCCAAATGCAGATACTGGAAAAGGCTTGTCTTTGCAAGTGCACAAATGGGGAAAACCAAACAAAAAAGTGTTTATCCACACCTCTGAAACAGAAGCGGATTTACCAAGCTCTTCTTCCAAGAAGGCATTTGCCAGACAGCCATAATGCCCAGAGATTAATAATTATCCATAACAATTATGGAGGATGACACCAAGAACTAAGTCCTAGACTTACTCCTTGCTCCTGCCTCAAATCCCCTGGTTTTTTCCTTTGCTCTACTTTTACTTTCCTGGGGTTCATGCACAACATAAAGAAATTTTGAAGTACTTCATTTCAAACTTCCTATTTATTCAAGCTCCCATAATTAAGAACTTGAAATCAGCAAGCTCTATGCCTTTCCATTCAACACTAACCAGTTTTGGATTTACAGATATATATACATTTTTTTTTATTAACTCCAAAATCTCTGCCAATATGCAGGAGAGGAGAGGATGTATCCTGGAAAGGAGGCGTTTAAGGTAAGAGTGAAGATTCACACAAGTTTTTTTTGCTCACAACTTTGCATATACAATCAGTAGTCAGGGTTTAGCTTATTGACAAAATTTGTGGCAGATCAGACAAGGTGTTTGTGAGATACAGGACTTTGAAAAATGAGGTACAATTCAGCCTTTGAAATATTCCTCTAACAATTTATTGTGGAGCCATATCTCAAACCCTCCTTGGCCTAGAAACTTCAGGTTTGTTTTATTCAAGAGTCCTTGGCTAGATTCAGTGCACAGAAATACTTCAGATAAGGTCAAAGTCTTATTTACTATGTGCTGCCCCCAGCTGGGTTTTGGTTTTGTTTGTTTGTTTTTTCCCCTTCCTTAAGCCATCAAACATTCTTTCAGTTTGTAAAAAGACTGTCAGACAGGCTCTGCCAGGGTTTTGGCAGGGATTAGCTGCTGCGTGGGGATGTGGACACAGAAACACCATCACTGCTCAATTAGCCTGACTTCCAGAAGATTAATTCTTGCTCCCCAGCTATTCCCTGGGATCCTCACACTGGCGCTCGATTCAGTCTCACTGGAGCCCCACAGACACCGACACAGAGCCATTCTGTAAACTGCCTAAGGAAAATCACTCCTGTTCAGAGCCAGCACACATCAGTACAAGCAGCAGCCTCCCACATACTCACAGCAGAGGGGCTCCCCAGGAGCAGGGCAGGGGGTCCCCAGACAAATCTCACACCATTCTACAGGAGAGAAAAGGAAAAGCCTTGGATGCAACATTTGTTACCAAGGTTTTCTACATCACTCAACTGCTCAACTCCAGCCTGAGGTGGAACATCCCAGATCTGCCCAGCACATCTGCTGTGTTTTGAGAGCCTCACTAACCCAGACAAGCTGATACCTTCAGGCTGAAGGTAGGAAAGCTTATCAGAATTAACAGAGAGCACAAACTCAAATTTGTGATCGTACAGTAGGGTGGGTTTTACCCAGAGCAGGAGGCAAAGCTGAGAGTAGAGTTTCTAGAGAGTTTCATTTCAGTCCAGCTATTATTTAGAAGAACAAAAGTACAAAGCCTGCAACTGCTGAAAGAATAACTTCATCCCAGGTTTATGGATGCTAACTCAGTTTGTTAAAGTCTTCTGCAACAAGAGAGAATTCACAAGTTCTAGAAGTGTTCTTGTGGCATAACATCTGCACTTAGTATCCAACATTTAGACAGACACATTATCTCAGCTCACCTCTGATGTCAGTGCTGATTTCTGGCAGATAAAAGGCACTCAAGCTTCTGGAATCAGAAGAAAAAAAATAGAGGGGACAACCAGCAGCTCCTTGGTGCCTCAGAGGGCACCACTCAGCTTTGCCAGCCAATGCTTTGACTAAAAACCAAGGGATGAGGCATCTTATCTCAAGGAAAAGGAGCCAGAGCCTCTGTCCTGACCCTCTTTCTCAGCCCCTGCTTTATCACTCCCATCAGGACTCCCCTGCCTCCCTCACCTGCCTCTCATCTGGGCATGCCTGGGCCAGCATTGGCTGTAAATTGCCATCCATGGCAGATGAATCCAATTGCTTTTGACCTTACAATTTCAATAATCAGGTAGGCTTTTCACCTGTCACCTACTTTGACAAGCAAATTGATGTTGCAGATGGGAAAAAAAACCAAAAAACATCAAGGGGGAGGGAAAGTGAGGGGAAGGAGTGAGAAATGACAAGCTTTTCCTGTCTTGCCCCAGGTGAGTGTTGCAAATTGGCAGCAGCAGTGAGGGAGTCACCCAGGGCTGCCATGCAATGATTTGAGTATTAACAAGCATCCTTCACTGTTTTAATCCATAATGTGTAATTAACCCCTTGGAGCCAACCAGTCTGGGAGTGCTGTTGTAAGGGCTGATGTAAAAGGCAGCATGGCACACTGCACTGGGAATTCCTAACAGCCCACCATCAAAGGTTTAATCATATGCAATTTATGCCTTTGCAGTTTATTACATATTGGGGCTTGCTGGAACCTCTCCTGTTATCATGCAGGAACATGCAACAACTCTGTGTAATCTCCAGTTGAGAGCATTGTCTCACAAGTGCTCTTTCCCCACAGGAAAAAAAAAAAAGCCAACCAATAACAAGGCATTTTTAAAGAGTCTAGACTGTAAATTGATAGGAGGAGGCTGAGAATGGAAGATATGAATATAGCTCCTTTAATAAAGGAGATCATGCATACATAACCTGCTTTAACTCTTGTGAACAGGGAGGTTTGACTTTTCTGGGCTCTAAAATACTTCCACTAAATATGTATATATCACTTTTCCCAGATGAAATTTCTTAATACCCAATTTATGTGTTGTAGGAGCAGGTAACAACAGAGAAATATTTATTAAGAAACAAACTCTACAGCAGCAGGCTGTCCAAAGGAAACTGCTGAGACTCAGTTTTTATGTGGAGAGTATCAGCTCCAAGGGACTCTGCTCCAAGCTAGAACAGAAAAAGCAGCTTCTCTCCTGGTTCCAATGCTGGTTCTACACAGCTCCATCCCCATGCACGAGACTGATGAGTTGAGCCTGGGGAAAGTCACAATATCAGCCCAAATTTCTTTGTATTTGAAGAAATAGCAGATTCCAGCCACCTGGGGACATATCTCTCAGGATCTTTTTTTGCACCAGAGCTAGTGATGTTCTTTTAAAAGACAAGACCAAAAAAAAAAAAAAATCCAGAGAACCCAGGAGCCAGGAGTCTCACAAAATCAGTGAAGTCAAGAAGTTGGGATTTAAATATTGCAGAAAATCTCATGAAGATCTCATTCTGATTAGCCGTGAACTGGGGGAAACTGAAATATCTTTAGTTCTAAACTCAGAAGTTAATCACCTAAAGTACCTTATTGGTTCCAAAGAGTGCTGAGACACCTGTACCCAAGAGAGCCCTGCCTGGACCAGCATCTGATCCACAGAGAGCAGGCAGATCACAGAGAGGAAAAACGCAGTACTATGTTACAGATGAGGAACAAGACAATTAAGTGACTATATATCACAGGCAATATATATTTAAGTGGCTTTAAATCACAGGCAATGTGTAACAGAAATGAAGGATGAATTTAGACCTCCATAACTGTCATCCAAGATTATTGGCACAAAGCTGGCACACGGTGCCAGAGAGAAGCACAGAAGAGTCACCCAGAAGTCACGGTGTTAGAAATGATGGACGGCTCCCAGATAACAAATGCAAATTCATTGCAAAACGTTGCAGGATGTTTTTCACATTATCACCTTTCAAAGGCAAGGTCTCAGTGCAGGCAGGGATGCTTCCAAACAGAGAGGATTTACTTGTTCTGCAGCAAACACGGAGCAGGGAGTTTGCCTTTGCTGTAGCAATGCCGCTGGAGGAATGTCATCCTCACCCAGGCCTGGGAGTGACACTGGAGCTCCTCCAGCAACAAGAGATACCAGGATCCCATGACAGAACATCTGTGGTGGGAAATGTCTCCTCAAGGGGTGGCTCAGCTCTTCTGCTTTCCGGTTTGCAGAGGAAAAAAAGAAGTAAAGGTGGTTTGAAATTATGGGAAACCATCAGTAGTATTGAATGCTCACATTAAAAAAAAAAAGTTGCAAAAATCCAGCCAAACAGGCATATTGCTCCATTCCCACTCAGAATCCATCTCCCACATCCCCACTGTAGGGCTGTGTGTCTTTAAATCTCGTATCAGCACCTCCTTTCTTCCTGCAGTGCCGGGCTGAGGATGTCTGTGCCGTGCTAGCAGGGCATTTCCCCGATGAGTGGTCGGGGATGAATTATGTATTCATGGCTGCACAATGCAAACTCTCATGGCAGAGGAAGCAGAGGTCACAGAGAATCGTTTCTGCCGCTAACCCTGAGCTAGCTTTCTCGCTGGAAGGCGGGGTTTCAGCTCATATCCTCCCTTCCCACCCCAACACGCCCTCCTGGCTGGATTTTCACCAAAGGCAAACCCAAGGGGCTGAACCGCTTGATGCAATCAGGGAACAGCTGTGAAAGGAGAAGCAGCACTGGGCTGCTGGCGAGGGCTGGCATGCCACTGAGCTCAGCTGGGGCTGGAAGCAAAGCCAGCTACTTCTTAGGGGTGGTCTGGAGGGGTTGAGAGGGCGCCAGCTCACCCTCCAGTGTTTCATCAACTGCAAGTTGGATTCCAGCTCATCTCTGTCCTAGATGTAGTTACGGCTCCACCAAGAGAGAAAAAGGCAACACCTATAAGCTAAAAGCCCTCTGATTTTTGCAGACTTCTTACACATCCTTTTCCTCGCTTTGAACAGCTACTGTCACATCAAAGTTATTAACATCAAAGTTCATGATAGAGCTACCCACCCAGGAGCTAATCGCGTTTCTCACAACCAGGAATTGGGCTCTAACTTCTCTGCTCTGGGATCCATGTCAGCAACCACTTTTCCCAGGTCATTCCTCATGTATCCAAGCCATCTCCCTGTATTTTGAGAGAGGCCATGACCAGTAATGAGGTGCTAAAATGAAATCAGTCATTAAACTCAGAATATCCAAAAAACTCCATATCCAGTTTAGGATAAGCAGAACTGTTGTAATCTCAGCTGCTTGGGTTTCCATTGCCAGACACACACACCCAGAAATCAAACATTCCTCCACACTTCAGAGGAGGGATTGTGACAGAGCAAAAGCAGGTCTGTGGATGTGTTTCCCTGTCTCCCCTTAAGCCTGTTCTCTTGGCATCCATTAAGAAACCTCTGCACATTATTAAGATATCTCTTAATTAGCATTAACTACATTATGCTCTGATTTTTTCATAGGCAAACCAGATCTCTGTACAGCTGCATATTGTCAATACATACTCTGTCAGATGAACCTCAACCTCACATATGTTCAGCTTAGAAAAAAGTGTAGCTAAAATTTGGAGCGTCCATCATGCAGAAGGAGATCTGACACAGAAACTGTACTTGCCATCATCTTCTGGCTGCTCCCTGAATGTGAGTGCAACGTACAGAGCTTCAGCTGAGCAGAGCACCTCCTAGAAAAGGGTATGGAAGCTATTAAAGTTTAAAATGCAATCATGTGCATGGAAGAGAGGTCATTCTTTCATACTGCTTTGAGTTCAAGGAAAAAAGAAAACAAGAAAGTATCTCAGCTGATTAGAAGAGGTCAGTGGAAAAGGACTAGAAAATGGGAGAGGTGGGGGAGAGATCCCAAAATAGGATAGACTGCATTGTGCACATGATGCCCAGAGCAAGGAGCAGGGCAGCTTGGTCAGGACACTGCCATCCCTGGCACATTGCTTACCCTCTCCTGCTCTCAGCTCACCCAGAGAAGCCAGGGCAGGGCAAGGCAGGGTTACACAGATGTGTACAGGTTTTCTTCAGAACCATTCCAATTTCAAAGTGAAAAATGTCAGGTGAGATGGAGTTCACATGGAAATAACCACCCCCTGGTCGGGGCTGACCTCTGTCCTTCCCCTGGGTGGAGCTGCCAGCACAGGGCAGGAATGCACAGGGACAGGGGGACAGAGTGGGGACACCCCTCCCACCTCCCCACAGCCTGTCCCCGCTGCACACCCACCCCACAGCCTGTCCCACTCTGGCCTGGTGGGAGGAAAGGTGAAAATATGGGAAAGACAGAGCTTACCCCGGGGGAACATCATGTGTCCCTCCCCAAACCTGAGGACAGGCAGGGGGTGGAAGGAAGAAATTGAACTCTCAGGTGTTCCAAGAGGGAGCAGGTCAGAAGAGGCTGTATTAATCAAACCAGGACAAATAGTGCCAGAGGTGAGGAATACCTCACCATGCCCCATTGCTCCCTTCCTCACCCTCCACCTCCATAAAACTTCTCCAGAAATATAGGGGTATTCTTTTTAACAGCAATACTCCAGAAAAAATGGGGGGAAATGGTAAACTGTGCCTCTCCTGCAGCATAAATATCTACATATATTTTTCATAACATAATTCATTCTTAACCCGAGTCTCTGTCAAGCTCCAATATTGGTTAAGACCTGCGGAAGCAATAATTTATAAATTACTAACAGTAGCAAACAAACAGATTTATTTAGTGTCTGCCATTGTTTATGACAAAAAATATATGCAAATCTCTGGAAATCACGGAGGGTCACCTGAAGAAACATGCCAGGATCAGTTTCCCCATCCATCAGAGTGACCAGCACGTCTAACCACAGCTCAGAGCAGCAGAAAACAAATGCTTCCAACAAGCTGCTCTGTATTTGCTCTGGTGACTAACAGCTTGGGGGGGAAAAATTTGCAAGCAATTTATGAGTGGAAAAAAAAGGTAACACTTGAATATTATTCATTACAAATTATTCATGCTCCTTTTCATGCAAGTAGTCTGCCCATTGATCAAAATTTTTGCTCCATCCAGGGCTAGGAAACAAGCTGTTACTCATTTTTATTTTCTTGTATTGCACTCAAGGTATAATATATGAATAAAGTCATGTTCTACTGGTGCAAAGGCAAAGGACGGAATTACTGAGTAGAAAGCTGCAGGCAGCAGAGCCGTGGGGCTGCAGGCAGCAATCCTGGGGAAAGGACAGCACTGCTGAGGGTAAATCCACACGGGAAGGTGGGTGGGGAAAAGCCAAGCTTTGGATTGCACCCCTCCTTCAGCCCTGCCCCTGCCCCGGGGCGAGTGGAAAACCTGCAGGATCTGCCATCATCCAGCACAGAGGGTCCCAGAGCACCAAGGAGCCTCCTTGCCACCCTGGAGGGCTGAGGGCACAGAGTGTGGCCACCAGCACCCCTCGGGGACGCAGGGCAGGGATGGGATGGGATGGGATGGGATGGGATGGGATGGGATGGGATGGGATGGGATGGGATGGGATGGGATCAGTGGGATGGG
>VXBQ01016275.1:610931-646383 GCA_013400175.1 Phainopepla nitens
TTGCTTATGCATTCCTGTTTTGTTGTTTTTCCATCTCATTGATTAAAATGTGAGAGTGAATTTAGCCTTAATGAATGTCAAGGGTTCTCTTGCTGGAAGGAGAACTAGTTCAGGCGGTGCTCTGCAAACTTGGGGCGCGGGGCTGTGCCAAGGCAGAGTGCCCCGACTTGCCGAGCTCCAGCCCCACCAGAGCAGGGCTCAGGAGTGGGAATGCTGCCTGCCCCCCATCCCGTGTGCTTGGGCTGCCCATCGATGGGGAAAACAGCGGGAAAAGCCAAGCCAGGCTGGCGTGGATGTCAGAAATGCCATGACCTTCATTCTGCTCCTGGAGCACCACCCGGCCCAGCCAGAGGCAGCAGCTCCTGCTCTGCCCTTGCAGAGTGAAATGTTTACCTCGAGCCCTGCCTTTCTGCAGCAGCTGGAAAGTAGGCTGAAATACAGGAAACATGACATCATTTGCCTTCTCCCAGCACAAGATAGATTAGCTCCTTTGTAAGGGGAAGCGGCAGTGAGAAACACACACCCCCAGCAGTAAATTCCACTATTACAGAGACACATTTATTGGGAGATAACAAAAGAAAGCTGCTTCTGCAGTGACTTTTTGGACAGAAAAGAGAAGACATCTATTTTATTCTTTTGAAGTGGATGCTGTGTAGGAAATGGCTAGCTTTTTACAGCTGGCTGTGTTTTCAGCTATAGCTTTCCCCAAACCTGCTCCTGAAGCTATGTGCTATATGAGTCACTCCATCAAATAAAGAGCAATAATAAGTTATTGTGAGCACCAGGCTTTTAGATTTCTCAGTCTTCTCATCTGCAAAGTAAAAATTACCCCCTTCCTGACTTCTTAACTTTGTTGGCCAAACTTTAAAGCTGTGGCTGAAAACCAAGCAAAACTACCAAGTATGCTACTGTAGTGCAACTGGTTTCATGTAGTTCAAAGTCAACATTCCTGGGTTCATTTCCCAGCTCTACCATGGCCTTTTCTTTTCTTTTCTTTTTTTTTTTTTTTTAATTGAACCTTCATCAAGTCATTTGATGAGTTTTTCCTCTGAAAACAAGCCTGTCCTGAAGGACACCAGGAGGTGTAGGAATTCATACAAGCCAATGGCTTTAAAGCATTCTTTGCTTGTATAGAAAGTCAAATAAATAATAAAATTAGTTGCTTCTTTCTGAAGAAATTAAAATTTAAGGTAAATCTAAAGCCCCATGGCTGTCACATTCGCCAATTTTTTTAGAATAGAGTACAAAGCTGGTCAGACCAGGGCCTTTGACAGGTAAGCCTGGGTTAGTTCTGGGAATATTTCACAGATTTTCTGCAATTGGGCTCTTGCTCCACTGTTTTCTGCTTTTTCCAGTTTCTCATACCAAAATCTCCCTCCCATCACCCAGCTCCATCCCTGCAGCTCCACTCCTCAGTGGCTGGGATGGCTGGGAATGGGGTGGCTGGGGACAGGGTGACGTGTCCCCTCAGGGACTCTGCAGGGAGGACACACAGTTTTGGCTCTGCTTTGGGCACGGGGCAGCCTTGTTTGTCTGCAGCAGCTGATGTAGCTCCAAGCCTTGCACTTCACACCCAGACAGAGAAAGGAAACCACCTCTGTGTGCCTCTGCACACACTGCTAATTCCCACAGAGCTGGGGAACCTGCCAGGAAGGAGGTGTTTTCTTTCAGAGGGCAGATCCTGGCGAGGCCTGATTTCTAGCTGGGAAATGCATTATGCATCTGGTACCTTGGGGAATCCATGGAGAAGGCTGAGAGAGGCTGGCAGTGGGTAGCTATTAAATATATTGCAGCTATTATTACTGTTGAGAAGGCAGGCACCAGAATATCATTGAGGGGGACTGAAGAGGAGAAATGCAAGCAAAATGCAGGCATCACATAGGAAATTAAACTGTCTTCAGAAAGTAACTCAGGGAAATGCAAAATGCTGGTAAAACGAGCTGGAACAGGCAGTTTTTCTGCAAATGTTAGCACATTGACCCCTTCACCTGCTCCTCAGACACCATCAGAGACCCATTTTGCACCACAGTGGAATGGTTAAACCCAGCAGAAATGCAGCAAAAGTAAAGGTTATGTGCTCAGTGTGAGATTCTGCAGCCAAAAGAGCTCATTGACTCCAGGGGTCCCTGGGTCAGGGATTTGCTTGTACAGATTTGGTTGGAGCTGTTCTGGGAAGGATGTTGGCTTGTTCTCCTCTCTGCTTGTGCAGCCAGGTGTTTTGGGAATAGCTGGCACCACGATGTCCTGTGAACACTGGTCCTCACAGGTCAAATTGCCGTGTCCTGAGGACTCTGCAGTTTGGAGGAGGGAGGAGGTGGTCCGGGGGCAGGAGCAGGCAAAGTGCAGGGCTCTCATTCATTTCCTGGTTTTGGCAGCATTACTTCCTTAGAAATAAGAATTAAGGCTATTCTAACCATTTTAGAATTAAAGGCTCCACCCAAAGCCCAGTGGGGAGGAAAGAAAGATTCCCAGAGAGCCTGAGAGTCAGCCCACAGTGCATGCTGCTCTCCTGATTTATTGGCGACTGAAGCTCACGCTCCCATGGGATCTCCAGCAAAGAACAAATGAAATTAAGGCTGCTGCCTTTGGAAATCAGATTTCAAGACAATTAACTGCTGCAAAAAGCTGGCTGTTCACATCACAGTCCCTGAAACTGCAAAATTCATTTCATTCCTCAGAGGTGCCACGGTAGTTTATATTTCTGTTAATACAAATAACTCTTGGCACCCATAAATACCCCTCTAGCTTTCATCCCTCACCTTTTTCTGTGAGTGTCCTAGATGTGCTACCAGGAAAGCATCCTTATTATTCCTTGTAAAGATTGTCATAGGAAAGTAGATACCACATGATCTAAATGCTGTACAGATGGGAAGTAAATCACTGCATTCTCACTTAAAATGTGATGGCATTCAGGGCTCATGTCAAAATCTGGATCTCTCTGTGCATGGGGTGATGCAGACTTCCAGCAGATAACCCCTACACAAAAGGCAGAAGGAATTGGAATAAAGGTGTGTTGAAAGCTCCCCTTTTATTCCACTTTGTTGAAAGAAGAAGAACTTTAGACATGTTCCCACTCCTTTCTTCTAAGGAAATCAATGGGACTATTGTCACAATTTTCAAAAGAAGCAAGATCAGGCCTTTCACTGAACACACCAAAACAGAAAGGAATACACTTTCCCTTCCCTTCCCTGGGATACTGCTGCTGTTTGGCCAGCCTGCCTGCCCTGCAAAGACAGGTAATGCTGTGCCAGCTGCAACATGCTGGGACATCACAAAAGCCAATTACACTGAGAAAATTCAGTGTATGGGATTTTCCAGCAGCCAGGCCCAGCTCAGATGGCCAAATCTGTCTGGATGGCAGAGCTGAGGATAAATATTTACCACCCACCTCCTTCCTGCTAGGGACAATCAGGTAGATGGAGGCTAACCTCTTCCTATGCTTTTCTCTCTCAGAACTCTACTTCCTAGGGAATTCCAAAACAACGATGCTTTTATTCCAAGCTAGACTGGAAGTTTCCCAGAGGAAATGTCATTTATGCTGAAGTGCATGCCAGGCTACAGTGTGGCCCCGCGCTCAGCAGTGGAAATCCAGTGCTTCCTTGGCTGGAGCAGAGCACAGGGCATCTGTTCTGTCACACACTGGCAATCTGCTATCTGCAACCTGCTGTTAATTGCATGGGCTTTTGATGAATGAACCACTGACTTCATCAGGTGCTTCCACAGGACAGTTCTGTGTGCTTCTGCTGGAGCCCCTCAGGAAAGCTCACACTCCACATCCTGCTCTGGAGCAAGGCAAAATCCCTGAGTGCTCAGACACAGCTCCCAGCACGCAAGAGATGCAGCAGCTCTCCAGCTCTGAACTGCAAATCCTCCTGTCCCATGGAGTGCGGGGTGAGCTGAGGTGTCCCCAGGGCTGGCTAGGTGTCTACAGCCAGAGGGTCCAGCTGGGAGCCCTCAGACAGCTCCCTGCACCCTCCCATTACAATATTCATGTACATTGCATCACTGAGGTGTTATGAACGCTGCTGGTGAGGGGCTTTTCCGTGGAGCAGCCCCATTCTGTGCTAGTGGCCAAGAAGAGCACAGCTCTAACCAGCCCTGCGCTGATGTCAGCCCCATCCCACCCACCCTGCAGCTCCCCGGTGCCCGTTTCCACCAGCAGCTTTCCCTGCACACCCCTTCCTCAGCATCGCAATTAAACATTCTTCCATCAGGCTGGGCTGGCCCTGGGCTCCGTCTGTGGGCAGAGTAGGGCTTGTGAAGGCAGCGCCTCCCTGCCTGCAGGGTGCTGCTGCTGCCTGTGCCTTGTCAAACCACGCGGGGAATTCATCTTCCCTCCAACTTTCTCTGAAAAACGCAGCCCCAAGGTTTCTCCTTCCCAAGCTCGCATGGAGGGAAATTTGGGAGAGGAACTGAGGCAAGTCAGATTTACCTCTGCAGGGTTTTAAGGATCTACCTCGTCCGTACAGCCTCCTCTCTGCAGCATGGGGAGGAGTGATGTTCCACGTGCTCAAGTCCTATTCCCCCTTTATCTTTTAATTTCCAGCCCTGCAAACAAGTGCATCTGCCAGGCTGCATGTAAACAGAGTAATGGGTTCTCTGGCCAGCAGGAAGGTGTGACTCATTAATTGCTTTACACCGCACTGTGGAAATCCATCAGCATCTGCAATGCCCGATCTCCTTGTAGGAAAGACATATTTGGACTTCATTTTTCAAAAGAAGGTTCTGTGTGCTCTGCCACTGTTTGCTATGCAAATTTTGGTGTTAATTGCACCAAAATGAGAAACATATTACTTAAATCAGTGCACTCCTCAGATGGGCATCAGTGCATGTGTGTGATATTCTGCCAGATGTTATTTTATTACTGCAGTTTAATACCTAACCATCTGCTTCTTTCTTATTTCGTCATGGTTTGTATTCTCCCTGGGACCTCTTTTCTGATACACTGGCTTTTATCATCTGCATTATGTATCAGTGTGGCCAGGGCTAAAGGCTGGCAGTATCCAGAGCATGGGATTTGAGCAGAGAAGCAAATGAGCAGCAGATCATTAAAGAAAGAGAATGGAACTGATACTCCAGTTGGATCAAAGAACAAAGTTGATAACAAAAAGATAAAATCAGTGTCGAATGCTGGGGGATTAGCTATAGTGATCCCAACTCAGACAGGCGTGCTATGCTCTGGCAAACACCTTGCAATTTGCACCACTTTGTAGCTTAAAAAATATCTATAATATTTTAAAGCCTAGGAGGGATGGACTGGAAAAAAGTGTATTTTATGCACTTAGTTGAAATTGCCTTTTTTTACTCCTTTCTCTTTCCAGGCTGCTCAATGCTGCAAATGCCCAAACACAGACAAAAAGAGACAGGAGGAGGGATTTTAGCTCAATTTCCCCCTTGCTTGTATCATGTTACCAATTTGAGCCCTGGCACCTTGAGGGCACTGAGGTGCAGCACAGCTGCTCACACTGATTGCAGGAGAGCAAGGGAGAGCAGAAGGCAGTGGAAAATGGAAGAGAAATTATGAAGATGAACACTTCCATGTTTCAGGAGGACAGTACTGCTAACAAAAACTAGGAGAAGGAAAAGCCCTGCTGAACATGGATGTTCTCAGGGGGTTGCTCAAACACAACAAACAACAATTGGAATTACAGGATGCTTGCCTTGGACATACACATTCCTACCTGAACTGCTTTAATCCCACTTCATAAAGCAAGTTCTTCATTGACAGAAAAGAATGTAAATACACCATCTCGTAGGCACCCTGAGGAGGTCTTTATCAAACCTCATTTTTGTCAAACAGGGCCGTGTTTCACTGCTCATGATATTGGCTCTGAATATTTCCCTGGTACTTTAGGATCACACCACGTATGTCCAGGGAAGGGAAGATGTTGAGCCAAATAGCCACGGGGGCATAAAAGTGAAAGCAGCAGTCAGACAGAAAATCTCATTCTTATTTCTCTTCCATTTTTTAAGACAACTAGAGAACATTTAGAATTTTTCTCATCATTTACATAGAGATGTTTTTAACAGTTTAATGGACCACCAAAATCCAGAAGCTCACCTTTCCCAGGTTCAGTCGAGGCAGTTTGACATTCCTGCTCTAGAGAGGAAATGAGATGGTTCAGATAATTCATTTTATGAACACATAAAGCAATATTTTCAATAATTCTGGTTAGTTTTCAATTTTATTGTCTAGTAAGAGATAATGGATAAAAACAACCCGACCTTTTTGTAAGTAAAATTCCACTGGCCACACATAAAATTAACCAGCACTTCAGAGCCTCGAAGCATCATGCAAATACTAAATGTTGTTAGTTTTCCAGTACACTGGAGGGCAAAGAGTGAAGCATTTATGGGAAGCACTGGGAGCACAAGATATAAATCTCACTGATTTGGGGTACACCAGGATCATGTCCTTGCCATGCTATCCCAATTTGCCCAGTGGTGCTATAATTGTTGTGAACATTGCCCTGTAAGGCCGTAAAAGAAAACCAGTTGTGTAACAGTAACCCATTTCTGGCTCCCTTTCAGTTAAGAACAAAATTAACTTTGAATTGATTAGGAATTAAAAGCATGGCAGGGAATATAACCCAAATGCACTGCTCAACGGGCAGCAGACCTGAGCACCAGAAGCTCCTGCCTCCAACCTTTAAAGCTATTAACCCTGGCATGAATTTTTATTTAGTGTTAATTAGGGGACTGGCAGCAAAAATCAATTAATTAATTACATCTCAGATCCACTGGAAAGCATAATGGAAATCAAAGAGAGTTAGGTTATTCTGCCTCCATGGAGGAAAGGCTGCTGCACAGCCCTGGGTGATGGCACTCCCTGTTTCTTTACCTGAAAAGAAGCAAGTGCTAAAAACAGAATTTAAAAAAAAGAAATCTGAGCAAGGTCATTTTCCCTAGTTGGAAATGCCAAATACCTCCTTGACTTGGCCCATCTGTCAAGGGCTCCTGCTTTCAGTTTTGCCTCTGGAGCTCTCTAACCCTGGGGATTTCTTGCACCAGTCGTGCACAGGTCACCCTCGCCCTGCCTGCTTACAGAGCACCGTCCACATCCTGCCCCAGGTCCAGGTTTTGGGACCTGTGGGGAGGTCCAGAAGGTCCCCAAGGGAGATGTTTCTGCAGGACTCAGAAGGAGCCACCAGCGCGTGTTGCCATCTCCCCTGCCACACTCCTCACAAGAACACACACATTTGACTATTTCATCTATTTCAACAAAATTACTTACGAGGTTTTGGTTTGCATGGGTTTTGAATGCCCAAGGTACAATTAGCTAACTAACATGGCTGGCAGTGATTAGCGGGTGCTAATTACAATAGAATTCCTGTCAAATTACACGGTGCATAAGTACAGCCTGACAAACTAGTTCAATTGTTAGGGAAGAGGGGGTGAGTGGAGGGGCTGGCAGTGCCGGCAGGCATCTCCAGCATTAACACAGCTCCCATCTTGCACCGTGTGTCAGGCAGCCAGCTTCCACAGAGGGATTTTTATTTGGGCAGGATAATGACATTTGTCCCTTATGACTTCAAGAGGCAAAAAACAAGAGGTGAGCAAGCATGTGTGTTTGTGGTGGGCATCAAGAGCTGCCCAGAGCACAAAACTGCTGCTGTGACAGCTTGAAAACCCTGAATTTCGTTACAGGGATGCTTGAGAGCAGCTGGTTAACAAGGTCCTGAGTGTCCTAATTCCAAGTGTTGTGATGGAGTTGATCAAGAGGTGGCTCTGCCCTGGCTGTGTTCCCTGCCAGCCCAGGAAGGTGCTGGTGCCAGAGCCCTTTGCTCCAGGAGAGCCAGGCGAGGGAAGCAGCTCCAGGGGCCTCTGCTCAGCCCATTTATCAGTGCCACCACAGAGAATAAATATTTATAAGTGGTGTGTCAGGTCTAATGTGATAAATTATCTCCAGTCATCACAGAGATGGTTCAAGACATGTTAAGCCGGTTTTAAACATTTGACTAAGAAAATGTCTGAGACAGGAGTTGAAGGAGGAGGAACAAGAAAAAATCCCCACGTGTGCCAAAAAGAGGACAAAACATTTACCTGCTTGACTTTGTACCACGCTCCTGGCCCTGGGTTTGTGAAGTGCAAGTAACCTGTCGAAGTACATTAAAACTCTCTTGACTTACCCCAGTTTATTGTAAATATTACAGCAAATCCATTGTAAACAGCAGCAAGAGGCTTTTGGGAACCCATTAATCAAAATAAACTGCTCTGGAAAATGCCTCTGCTCAGCTTGTTTAACTAGTGCTGCAGCTCCATACTGCATAGCTGATTTCAAAACATACAATTTATTGCCTTGGATGTCTTTGCTCAGAGCTAGAACTAAATTCCTCTGGGTACTTTAACATACAGTTAATCAAAGCACAATGCCACCCCTATCATATTTACAATCTGGCAGGCAATTAGTCAATAATAAATAAAATGCATTGGAAAGACAAATGATATTACTGTGTATGTATCAATGGGCTTATAGGCTCAAAAGATTTATCAGTACCACCGGAGAGAATAAATATTTATAAATGGATGTGTCACTCATAAGGTGATAAACTATCTCCAGTCATCACATGAAGAATGCATATTTTCAAGTTGACATACTTTATTATCTACCTAATCATTTTTCAAAAGGTGTTTTTCAACTTTATTAGCCGTACTTAGCAACTGGAGGAACTTATTATCATCATCAATGAATTGAGGTTGTGCAGCAAAGCCCCACTCTGGATTTCCACTGGAGGTTGTACAGAGAGAAGAATAGATTCCCTTTATGCTTTGGGCCCAGACTACTGAAAGACCTGCAAACCCTATTTCTGTGAGAAGAACCACTTTAAAAAGATTAAAACCCATAACCTTCCCCCAAATAGAAATTTCAACATTCACGATGTTTAAATTTCAAATGCCATTGACATACAGATACTGGAAACCCATCGGGACTCAAACATTTTGATTAGTTGTACCACAGTTCCCTGCTGGGAGGGAGCAGGATTTGAAACATCAGTACAAAAAAGTATTTTCCCTACAATTCTTTTCTCACCATCTCCAAAAATAGGAGCCCTGTTTATACCCAGTCCTGACAATCTAAATGAGTGACTTACAGCGTCCAAACTAAGGATGTGTTTTAAAACCCACTGATTTTTTGTGTAAATATTTAAATAAGAGTACTTTTTAGGGAAGTAGCTTGTGTTAGCAAAAGTGTGAATGAAGTTCTATTTGCATAAAATTTAAGCCGATATAACTGCATCCCCACACAGAAATGTTCACAGCAATCACACAGAAAACCAGTAATTCTTTCCTGCTTACATCCTACCAGCAGACTATTACCTAATGATTAACCCAGCCATATTTATTTATAGAACTTTGATTTTCATCTTATCTTATTATATGATATTTTATTGACTGAAAAGCTGGAGTGGTTACATTCTGACTTATCCACACAAACTGTTTCAGGGCCATTAATAACCCCATAACAAAGCTTTTCATCAGAACTAGAAATACCAGGAGCTTGGTCCTTGCAGGAGTTCAGCCAGACACCACATGCTGTGAGGACAGATGTTTGGATAGCTGCTGCACCTCTGGGTTTCCCTGCCCTGAGGGATGGAGCTGTACTTGGCTTGCACATGGAAGCTTGTGAGTAAGCAAAGGAAACTGGATATTCTCCACATTTGAGAATCCACCATGCCAGTTAGACCTGATAAAATTTTAAATGCTCCCTTGAATGAAGTTTTTTAAATGCTGCTGTTGTTATCCCACTCATTTTACATCGGAGTTTGGCAGCGGATGCCATTAGTGAACATTCAGTGTCAACAGTGTCATGATGTTGTTCTTAGAGATGTGTCAAGTACCGTAGCGTGATCTTGTTGCATTTAAAATTAACCACAGCACTGAGACTGTGCCAATTTCTTGCATTAGATCCAGAATGAAGCCAGCAAACGTGTCAGGTGCAGAGTGTGTTTCAAGAATAAACAAGCAACAAAGGAAACCTCCTTTCTTCTGCTGCTTTTTTCTTTCCAGCACATCTTGTCACACAAATTAATTGTTAGGAAAAAGCCTTTCTTCTGCTCTGCTGTGCTGAGCAGCCTGCCTCTGCAAGAGGAGAGAAGAGGTGGTGGCCAGCCATGGGCCCCAGAGCCCTGAGAATTCTGTAAGGCAGCCACTGACAGCCTGGGCTTAACTTGATTCTCATTCATTATTCTTCACAGAATATTTGGAGGCAAGACACGAATTTAGATAAACCACGCAGAGCTAGATTCCCTAGGATAAGAAAAAAAACCCCTTTATTTTAGAAGTGTGGTGCCCAGGCCATGTTAGTTAGCAGATCTGACTAAACATGGGGTTTTTTTTCCCTAACATAGTCACAGAGTTTCTCTCTGCAAGTCATTTCTCTGTCTAAATCTTCAGTTTCTTGGAAACCACATGACTGATGGTCCTGACTGCCTGAGCTTGAGATAATCTATTGCACTTCAGCTGCAGAGTTGCCCACTCAGCGTTATACACGGCTCTGGTTTGCACCACTTGTTTTACGAGGTATAATACCAGCTTTATGTCCTTTGTAGCTGAAACGCTGACAATTTTTTTTCCTCTATGATTCAGACCAGGGGAAAGAAATGCATCTGTTGAAGTGAGAAATTCTCACGTTAAACCACTTTAACCTTGCTTATTCACATGAGAAGATTTAGGATAGAACCCCTGTAGCGTGCGTGCAGAACCAGGGCTGAGGCAGAGACCTGACATGTCAAACATCAAGATCAGTTTGCCCGGGGTCATCTGGGGCTGGCAGCAGGACTTGTGTGTGACCCAGAGACTTTGGCTAGTCCAGTCACCTTTAAAGCTTTTCAAAAAAAACCAGCTCTGTTCCTGATTCATAGCAGAGTGATGGAGACCTTGCCTTCCTAATACTGCTTCTTGCACAACTGGGGTGTCATTACTTCATCCACTGGAAAAGCTGCTGGAGCCAGGTCACCTCAGCCCAAAGCTCTGCCCAGCTCCTGTGAGTGCAAGGGAGAGCTCACTCCCAGGTAAACCCTGTTGCTTTCATCCTGGGCTCAGGGCCAGGCTCCCCACATCGGATGGGCACTGGTGACAGTGGGGCAGGGGGCTCCAGGGCCACATTGCTCCTGTGTGAGCAATCCCAGCCTTGCTTTAGCTGGCTGGGATGAGGCTCAGTTGCTGTCTGACCCAATGGAGATGTTTCCTAAGAATGAGAATTTTTTCGAGAGCTTGCAATAAAACAAACTGCTGGAGGCAAAATAACAAAACTGGGAGTATGAGCTCTTCCAGTGGGTCAGCTGAAGCTAATGCTTTGAAAATAGCAATCTTTCATCCAACTGCATCTCACCAAAACATTTCCAAGACAGATATCAAGCGACCTGCAACAAATCACCCAGGAACTTAGGTTAGAGCTGAAATTCCAAGAAAATCTGAGCTCAGGGAATAGTGGCTGAGCTCACACATGGGAGAGTAGACTTATGCTGTGAAAGGTTATTCTGGTGTTCAGTAACAGGGGGAAATGAGCTTTCAAGTTAGAGATTTCTCAGCTGAGGGTGGCTGTTGAATAAGCCAACACCAAGGCTCAGAAGGACTTTAGAAGGAGCTGACTCCTTACAGCAGTGTGCCATGCAACTGGCGTTTTATTTCTAGCAGTTGAGCAAAATTGCAAACAGCTGGTGGATTTTTGGAACATTTTAAAACATTTCTTTCAAGGTACGTTATTGCTTCCTTAAAAAAAAAATACACATGCCACACATCCCCCCTCTTGCAGATACAGTGAACCTGTATCCCAAGCATCATCTATTAGCTGTGCTACAAAATCCCTGTGCTACAATGGTGGGACTCAATTTTAATTCTTTTTTTCCCCTGAAGCTTGGTAGTCCCCCTGTACCAGATGTACAAGTGCTAAAGGAGGAGAGGGTGATCACAGAACAGTTGTGTTATTTTTGTTCTCTCCTCCTGGGGCACAGCCCCTCAGCAGAGCATCCCAACTCAGCAGGGAACCAAGAGGGGGTTTCTCAAAGGTGACTGGAAAAACCTGATTACTTTATGCATGAGGGACTTGTTTCAAACACTGCTGCAAGGACTCCCCAGAGGTCCTAAAAGCTAAGGATAGATTGCAGAAACTGCCTTCTTGCACGTGGAGGGAGGAACTGATGACTGCTCTGCCCAATTCCCTATAGCAAAGGTCAGGAATAGAAAGGCAAAAATTAAAATCTCAGCTCCCAAATTGTTTCCCTGCGTGAATATTTTGCCGCCAGTTAGCACTTACTGCTGCCTGCCCACAAATTCTTCCTGTCCCTCCCTTCATCTGTCACTGCTGAGAGCACAAACATCCTCTCCACCACACAAGGTCATCTCCATCCTCCCAGCGAGGCCCCGTTCTGCTCACCCTCCCCTAGGTCTGCCCTGGCACCGGGCTGCATCCTTGGCCCACAGCACCTCCACTGCAGTGGGAACCAGATGGAAACAGCCCCAGACAAGGTGAGGTGACCCTGTGAGGTGAAGGGCACGGAGTCAGCAGCACACAGTGAGGGGAAGGGCACAGAGGCAGCAGCACACAGTGAGGGGAAGGGCACAGAGGCAGCAGCTCACAGCTGCTGGAAGCGCCGAGACCAGGGGGGATGCGGCGCTGCACTGCCTGCATTTTAACACAGGCTCTAATTGAATTCATTATGAGAACCACATCCCCACATCATCAACACCATACGGTATTTTGCAGCTGTGGTCGTAACTCAGCTCCATCAAAAACCTGCAGTGGCGGGGAATGAGCAATAGCAACGGTGTCACTTTCTCAAAGGCTCTTGTGCGGGGTGTGGATAGCAGGCAAGCGCATGCAAAGTCAAGAGGGAAGTTGGGGAGTTTGATTTTCTTAATTTTAATGGCAGTTTTGACATATCAGAAGCAGAGATTCTTTTGAATATGGACACATTTAAAAAAAATAATTAGCAAATAACGATGAAAGGGCAAGGTCAGTGCTGTGGATGTACCTATGGGCTGTGTTACATCAGTGACAGTTCCCAGAGTGAGCAGTTCCAGGATTTGTTGTTGTCACAGGGCCATACCACATTCAGTCCCACTTGTCTTCCCTCTTCTCCATCCTTTCCTCTGCTCTCAGAAAACAACAGTATGCAGCATGAGAGACATGTTGGAAACCAGGAGCGAGTCCTGACAGTCCATGTGCTTTAGCAGCTGTTACCTTGGGATAATGAGGTCAATCCTTTCCAAAGTGAACTTCATAAAATCACCATTCTGTCTGGAGTGACACATAAGGACGTCACAGCAGACCTCCTACAGACTTGGCACAACATGTGACACATTTCCACAGATTTCAGTTAACTAAGGCCTCCCTGAGTTCTCCTGCATCCATGTGCCCAGGCAAGGACATTTCAGGGGATTTGGGGGGCGGTTCCCCCACTCACAGGATAAGCATATGAGGGGCAGGTAGGTGGATGTTACAGGACCCTTCAGAGAGCAATGACAAGGCTTTCTCTTTTCCATCTTACAGCAACTAAACACTGCTATTAACTTGACAATGAATATTTGGTATTTCCCCTCTTTCCTAGGGCATCAGTCTCTAGAGACCTCCCCTGCACCAGGCATGTGGGCACACTTGCACACACTCATCTACCTAAAATAACTCCTGCTTTATCCACAACATTTGAAAAGCCTCACAGGCAGTGGCCAGGAGTTCTTTCTTTCTTTGTCCTATGATAAAACTTTGTTCAGCAAGCCAAAGGACAAAACCCCTGGAATTTCATCTTGGCTGATCATCCCTCTTTCTTCTCCCTGTCTCAGAAGTGCAGTTGCTTCCAGCAGCTCTGCTGCCTGGCCTTAGGTGAGGGTCTCTTTAGGAGGAAACCACAGTTCCCTTAATTTGAGAGGGGGAAGAACTGAAAAAAAATTTGGAGGTTTGGCAGGGCTTAGATCTGAAGCTTTAGTATGAGTCTCTCTAAAGAGTGAGAAAAGGAAATTTCACAGAATGGGTGTTAAAAAAAGAAAAAAATCTGTAATCAGTCTAATTTGATAACTAATTTGTCACAGCCACGCTCTCACCCTTGCTTTTGAAATGAATGTTGTTAGGAGAGAAATGTCAGCAAGGCAGGCTGGAGTGTGAAATCCATGACAAGCACAGCCACCAGATGTGTTGGCTTTATGAACTTCGGATTTCCTGAACCTCTTGGTTAAAAAGCATCTGTCTCTATTACTCGAGATCAGGAGTGGTGAATTCAGCAGCTAACAATCAAGTCGAGGTTGTTTATTGAGAAGTTTCTTATTTCCTGAGAAGTTTCATCAGATGAGGTTATTCATCATGGAATGCATGCTCCCTGCAAGCTCCAATTATTTGGTTCTCAGACTCACTTCCTGGATGCAAAATACTCTAATATGGTTATCATTTCCAGGTGTAAGTGTTCAGTAATGAACCCAAACTTTTCTTTTGTTAAAGTCTCACAGATGAGCTTATGAGACTTATTAATCTCTAGAAGCACACACTTCTGATGCAAACTATAAAATTATCCATTTGAGGCAAATCCTAGATCTCTAAGCCACGTGTGCATTGGAAAGGCTTGATTTATATGGTTGTAAAACCCTTGCAGGAAGCATAGAGTCTTTGACTTACAAAGAAAGCTGGAAAGAGGAAGCTTCTTCATTTGCAAATTCAGCATTCAAGATCAAGGGTAATATTCTTGTCTTCTGACTTCCCTGCAAAACCATTTTAACATCACACTGAGCTATCCTGAGTATGTACCCATATTTGTATAGACTTGCTGGTGTTTCTGTCATACCAAAGTTTAAATTCAGCATTTTAGCTCTTGCCACCTCTTGCTTGCACAGCACGCATGGGAGATGTCCCTTTGCTGGGGGCTCACAGCCCCAAGCAAAAAAACTCTGGGGTGAGAAGCTCCCACAAAAAAAATACTGGTGAAACTGCCCAAATCCAAGTTCAGTACCAGGTTTGCAATCTTCTGTCCAGAAATATTTGTTACAAGCACACATTTACACAAAGCTGGCTGGATCCATATAGGACAGGAGCTGTAGGTTTTAAACACTTTGCTCTCAAATTTCTCTTCTGGGGTCAAGACAAAACAGCTGAACTGCTCATTCACCCTCCTTAATTTAGTTCCTTCTGCCTGGGACTGGGGGCACAGGAGGCATCCCCTTCACATCCCCACATTTCGGGGCTGGATGCATTTCTCCCAGTGGAGGACGTGCTCAGGGAGGAACTTGCTCAGCAGCACAAACATCACTGAATGAGCCCTAGGCTGGGCACTGCCACAGCTGCCACCACAGTGCCCCAGCACAACCCTGGCCTTCCCATTTTTCTCTTACCTCCTTTCTGCTCTTGATGACTATTCCTGCTCCAAAAGGCAAGAAAAGCACGAGGGATGCTATCCTCCTCCTGTTTATCTGAGAGTCCAGCACAAAGGCAGTTCAGGAGCAACTGAACTGTACTGTAAATTGACGATCAGGCAATAAAACTGTCTTTAGATAAGTAGAACAGTTTGCATACGCCTTTCTGCGTGCACCTGCCTGTTCAGCGAGTCATCACTCATTTCACAGCTCATTTCGCTGACTGTGGTCTACAGGTTTTATCTCTTTAATTGGGCAAACAATACACACCTTGTTTCTGCACATAAAGTCCAGTGCTAAGGTGTGTGTCTCCTGCAAGTTGGTGGTTTGGCTCCTTTTTAATCAGCTCTAAGTAATGCTGAGCATTTAAGGTGGAGTGTTCTTTTTGTGATTGCTCCCTGTCTGCAGTGCAAATACTCAAATTTCTGCAAGGATTTTGATTCTGGCCAATCTCTGAGAGCCCACATCAATGTCTGTTGAAGCCCGGGGGCAGAGGCCCTTTGATGTCAAATGTCTTTGGGATAGACCGAGCAGGGTTAAAAAAAAAAGACAAGAAATGTGAGTTCCCCTCCCTCTCAAGCAAGGAGTCTAAAGCAGAATAGTGTAGTAGTAGAAATTTATCAGTTACCCTACTTCAGGGGGTTTCTGTGGGAAATGGTTGGGTTTTTAAACTCACAAGCAGACACAGTCTGTAGCATCTCCACCGAGGCCAGCAGAGTTTATGCCTTGGCCTGAGGGGAAGTTCACACAGAGCAGCTGAAACGGAGCAAGCAGAGCATGGTCCTCCAGCAGAGTGCTCTCCCTCCTGCTACACCTTTCACTGCTCCCTGCTCCCGGTGTTTCCAACCCCATCCTCTGCACCTTTCACTGTTCCCGGTGTTTCCAACCCCATCCTGCAGGCTGGGACCGCGGGGCACTGGCGCAGTCCCTGTGCATCCCACAGGGGATGCAGGGGGATGCTGATGCTGCACCATCACCTGCCAACGGGCTCTGCACAGCCCAGCTCTGACCTGAAGGTCCTGCCTGAGCTACCAAGAACCAGGACAAACATGACAGAGCTGGATAAGGCTCTCTGGGAAAGGATGAGCACCCATCCCTGCGGCAGTTTGAGCAGCGAGGCCGGAGAGAACCACTCAAAAAAACACACACCCACACGAGCTTTGCAGCATGATTAGTTTTTGGCGAAGACACGCGGAATGTAGGGGGGGAAAGTGCTGTCTTTGTTCGAGGATGCAAATGAGCATCTTTTTTAGAAGCTGAGAAAGAGCCCCGACTAACCAAAATTGCGCATTGACTGAAATAAGCCAGGCTGCCTTTCAGATGTAGACTTCAGACAAAATGAAACATATCAAAGTGTCTGATTTGACGTGGCTTGCAGCTGCAAGGCAAAGCGACTGTCCCATTTTTTTCCCCTGAGGCAAACACTCAAGATTTTCTTGATCTTATCTTTGTCTTTCTATAAGTCTTTGAAAACCATCTGTAGAGATTCATAAAGGGTATTTGTGTTTTAAGTAAACTGCAGAAGTGATCTATACCGAACAGATGGAAACAAATCAAAAAGCTTAACGGGATGCAGAAAAACAGCAACACTTAGAAAAATACTAGATATGAATGAGTAGGCAGGTTGTCTCCCATTTGTGTTACATTTGGTGTGGCATCTCTTTCCCAGAGCTCTCTCTGCAGCCCGCCCAGTGAGCTCTCCTCACTCCTCTCCTGTCCTCGTTCACGGGCTGCAAAACACTTCCCCGGCTGCGTTTGCTCTTCTGGACAAGCATCCCTACGATGGGAATTGTTCAGCTCCTTGGCAGAGCCCTGCTATCCACCCCGAGCCCTCAGTGTAGCTCCCTCAGAAATAGATTGCATTTGACAGGACAGGATTCTGATTTTTCACGACTTGCCAAAACATTTCTGCACAGGGAAGGTGGGGGAGAAAAGTGCTACAAATCAATCTCGGCGTGCTCGGGGATCGTGCGGTTGTTTGTTTGTTCCGGGTGATGTTTTTTTCTGACAGACGATTTCAAAGAAGCACAAGACTGCTTCCTCAGTACCAGCTTTTCATAGAAGACACAATAAGGTGCAAAATGATGTATCTTACTGGAGTGAGTGGGCGTTAATGGGACTTCCTGAGAATACTAACAAAACCCACAGAGAAAAAGAGAGAAAAAATTTCCCTGGTGTGTCAGCTGCAGCCTTGTTCTGTCCCCATTAGTCAGAGCCCCGAGTGCCCAGTTTGAGGAGGATGCTGTGACACTGCAGGGGAGCATCAGCCCTGGTTCAGATCACTCATTGCAGTGAAGCTGTGGCCAAGGATGGGTTTTGCTCAGGGTTACGACGACAATTTTTGTATCAGTGTAGCTCTGACTTCACAGAATTCCAAGCAGTTTGTTCAGAGAGTCTGGTCCCTGCTAACACAAAGTCTGGACTGTACAATCTCCCCCATAAATTGATCAGCTTCCATCAGAAAACCACTTGGACACAGCGTTGCTGCACAGCTGTTTCATAACCTCAACCCTCTGGGGGCAGCAATGCCTGTTTTCTTGCCAGCTTACAGGTATTTTTGTACCTTTATTTTCCCTCCTTCTTTTCCTTTCTTTATTCACCAGTCCCTAACCGGCCCAAGACAAAAGTTAAGGTAAATTCCAGGTGGGAGACCAGAGGATGGAGAAGGCTGTTGGAGTGACATCAAAGCACTCCTCCACTTTGTTTCTGTAGGATGTTACATGATACAAGTTCAAGATAAATGTGTGTTTCTATTGAGCTGCTTTATTTATTACAAAGCCAAGACACAGGTTCTGCCTTAAGGATCTCAGGAGGGGGATGTTCTTATCCTACAGCCCCCAGGGTAGGTCCCCAGGAAGGACATTAGGGACACTACTGTCCCTTTAGATTGGGACTCTTTGGTTGGGTTCCCCAAGCACACAGGAAAGGACCACTTCAAATGGAGGAATGACAGCATAATGCTTTGGCCCCACGTCAACCTTCCCCCACCAAGATGAAAGTCCAGCAGGTTTGGTGCAGACCCAGATGTGTTCCTACTGCTGTCACAGTGACAGGAGTGACTTTTGACTTTGCTAGAGCTGAGAAGGACAATGTCAAAAGCATCTGAAAACTCAGTTCTCCCCTCTGTGCCAGGAGGCAGGGCCAGAGCAAACTTTTGACATCCCTCCTCTCCCTCAACATGGGGCTCAGGACGAGAGCAGCTGTAGTGGGAAAGGCCCTTCCATGTCTACCCACCAGCCTCCAGGACAATCACTGTGGTGCGCTACCCACTCTTTCCACTGTCTCTCTTAGCCATTGATCAAGGAAATGAAGCATTTCTGCATTTTTCTCTGCCCCTTCCAAAGGGGTCATTGCCTTCTGCTCAGCTTCCTGCTCCAGAAGGGAACAGGCCAATACTGACTTCCACCCTTCTCCATCAGGCCACACTCATGAGACCACGCATGGATGACATCTGGGACATTGTCACCCTGAGCAGACCCATTTCCACCCCCTCTGGAGCTTATCCAGCTCCATGCTCTGCCTCCTGAGCAACGCACAAGGCATCCCATGCTGTCATCCCAGTGGCCCTTGGGTATTTGAAAGTGCAAATTCCCAGTTCTATCCATCTACCAGCCTGGAGAGCCTTGCGTGCAAAAATAGAGGCAACACTGTGACTGATATTTTTAGAAAGGGAATGCATATGTAAATTATTCCCCTGAAAATGTCTCTGTGCGTCAGCCTCTCCCCTGATTCAGAGAACATCCCTTCTATCTTTTCCTCAAGTACACGCTGCATACAGAGAAGCTTAACATCTCAGGCAGGGAAGGTTGCTGCAAAAGTGATTCATCTATCACATCCTTCACAGCTTCGGTAAACTGGAACGGTGCGAATCTCTCTGCCCCCAGTCTTGGCGGCTCCAGAGCTCCCGAGTCCCTCTCATTCACAGCTTCATGCGCATAGCGGAAGGCGAGGAGCGCGGCTGGCTCCCTCACCTCGCTGTCCCCAGCCTCCCACCGTATGCTTCCTGCTGAGGATGCAGCCAGAATCCAGACAGGCCCATCTGCCGGGAGCTCTTCCCTGGCCGACGCCCCGGAGGCTGCGGATGGAGGGGTCCTGGCGGCGAGGAGCCCTCCCTGCCCTCTGCTCGCACCCTCCGAGCATCCCACCCGTGATTCCTGCCTCCAGCGCATCCCACCGGCCAGGGCTGAGCCTGCTCCAGGGCTGAACCTTCTCCAGGCAGCCGAGGCATCCCACCCGTGATTCCTGCCTCCAGAGCATCCCACCGGCCAGGGCTGAGCCTGCTCCAGGGCTGAGCCTGCTCCAGGCAGCCGAGGCATCCCACCCGTGATTCCTGCCTCCAGAGCATCCCACCGGCTCAGCCCCCAGCAGCCGTACTCCCCACCCGTGCTCAGCGCTGGCCATGGGCAGCCTCCCAAGAGGAGGAGGAGGAGGCACTCCCAGCCACCGACACACGCAGCTGTGTTTCTCCACCCCCTCATATTCACATCCGTGCAACCTGCCCAAAACTCCTCCGGTCCCCGAGGCTGCTCGGCAGCTCAGGCAGGGCAGGAACTGTGCACAGGGAACTCTCAGTGCCCTGAGCTTGGGGAGGTAAACAGCCCAGTCCCCGACGTTACCTTCCATCACTGTCCAGAAGCTATTAGGAAGCTAATTAAAATGAATAAATCACTTAAGTATTCAGTGTTCATATCCCATTAACTCAACAGCACAAGATACAGAGGAAAAGACAAAGGCTGAAGAAAAGGCCAAGGACGCTGCAGCAACGTTCCTCAGTGTGGATTTTTCTACCCTCCATTCTTGTAATACAAAAGATAAGTCTGTCTCCTGGCTTATCTAGATACATTTGTAAAGATTAAAACCACACTTCTTTGCCTTTGCATTCTGCTGTAAATGATTAGCCCATGGTATTGTTAAGCAGGCGCTCTGCCAGCCCCAAGGTTCTGATTTAAGCCACAAAACCAGGGAAACTCAGAGGGGAACTTGCTGCTGCCTGTGTGGAGCAGCCAGGCAGGCAGGATGCCACTTCCTTGCCCTTGCAGGCAGATGGGGAGATGGGGCTGCACATGCAGCCTCAGCTGTACAGGAGAGGCTGGCCTCAGTTCCTGCACCAGGAAAAAAGAGCATTTTCCTGCTTACTGCTGTCATTTGGGAACATGGACACTGGTACCCAGGCAAGGGCATTTCTCCCATGTGGAGCAGCCCAGTGACCTCACTTCCAAGATTCCACTCTAGCTTTGAGGCTGGCTATGAGATGGGAGTAGCAGTTTCCAAAGCCCTGGGCACGATCCAAGGAGGTGTCCCTGCAGAGAAACCGCTGTCCCTGAGCAGATCCTGAAAACCCAGCTCACCAGGAATGAGCAGGCTGCAGAAGAGGAGGCAGGTAACTCAGAGGGTGGGAAATGGAATCACACCTTAGAAAAGCCACTGAAAACAGCTATTACACAGCCCTGCAGCCTGCAAGACCTGGGCGTTGCCCAGCTGCAAAGATCTGTTTGCAGTGGTTCAGTGTGAGGCCTTGGAGAAATTCTAGAGTGGCTCTGGTCCCAACTCCACCTCACACTGCCAGGTTTATGCTGCTCTATCACCCTGCTTCAGATTCCTTTTTAAAACTGGCACTGCAGGCACCGAAGCCCTCTCAGTCTCCCTGAAAATATTGCTGGGTCAGAGAAATTCAGCTACAACCTCCTGAAGAATGGGTGTGCTTGTACCCCAAAAGACTCTACTCATAGTCCCATGGTTTGGAGCTGAAAAAAACCTAACTCAAGGAAAGGCATTTCTTTGTCACATTCCAGACCAGCACAAATTAATGTATTGGCATTAAAAGTCCATGAAAAATGGGGTTAATTACAGAAACGATGACCTTTATATACAGCAGCTCAGGCATGGGCTGCTCCCATACATCATCACGTTAGGAAGAGCCACTTACTGACACACAACAGCAAATAATAAATAATAAATAATTAATCCATCAAACTAAATTGAACTCTGTGTAATGTAGTCCTGACAAACCATAGATTAATTTGACTAATCCATCATCTGTTAATCCTTCATCCCCAAGAAATGCATGTAAGTGCTACAGCTGTGTCATTCAAGTCTATTCCTACAGGCAGGGTGACTCAGGTACAGTCTTCCTGAAATCCATCAACTGAATTTCCCACCTTTAGCAAACACGGCCACAGCATTGCAGATTCCATATGTCAAAGGTGGATAACTGAAGCATCAGAAATTCTAGATTTATGAAGCCACAAAAATAACAATCAGGGGTTTATATCATCTATAACTAAGACAGTTACACTGAGCTCAGTGCATTGTTTGCACTATATAAATAATAGATGCTAATATTCAATGTTAAAGTAAACTGGAGCTGTAACCCATACTAGTAGATCTACACAGTAAAGCTCATTGCATAAAAGCTTGCAGATTAGAATAAGGCTCTTGGTAAAAGGAGGAAATGAAGATGATTTCTAGGTTTCAAATGTATTTTATTCGGAGTCCATTTAGGGTTTTGCAGCTGTGGGAGAGATAACACAGCATAGATGGGGAGCTGTACCTGGAGAAGACACAGAAGTGGTAAGTGTGCCCACCTTACTACAGGTATGGAAATTAGCAGTGTATTTCTGTAGCCAACAAGTGCAAAATGGTCGCAGAAAAGAACAGCCACAGGATCTAAGAGCAATAAAATCTCCAAAACTTTCTGTGGCAATCAGAAGCTTTTGTGGCAAACTCAGTTGAAGTCAAAGGTGCAAACAAGCAGCTGGCACCGAGCTCTGTAGCAGGAGACAGGAACGCAGGCACCCAGGCAAGTTTGCTACTCAGCTCCACCCAACTTCCCAGGTTAGTGGGGAAATTTGGTACAGAATTCTTAAATACTAAAGGAACCCAGTAATTTTTTCCCAGTTCATGCTGAATAACAAGTTCCACAGCAGTGGAAATACTCACTTATCCAAACCGTTATTGGACACCAGAAAGGTGCCTACTCCCACACAAGAGCTGGAAATCTATGTCTGGTTTTAAACAAAAAGTCAAGAAGCCAGCAATTAAATACCTTCCCTTCCGGTAACAGATTACACCAATGCCAAGTTGTTTCCCAGTCTTATTGTCCAATCTAATTAATTTGTTCTTTGCAACATCACTTGCATTTGCTTTAACTGTCAAGTGACACCAAGAAGTGACAGTGCCAAACCTGCCCAAGAGCTGCAGAGGAGCCCTGCAGCCCTTTTGCATTCAGCATTAACCCCTCATGTTCACACTCAGCATGTGCATTGTGGCCACTGGATCCTCACTGAGCAGCTGGGAGAGTGTGCAGGCCTGCAGGGTCCTTCCCTGGCAGAGGGACCAGGAGGATGCACAGCAAAAATCTTGGAAAACATTGCAGAGATGGCAGGAGCAGCAAGGACAGCTGACAGGAGGGTCACATTTTGCTGCCTTACTTGCAACTGGCATTGGTCCTGCCCCACTGCAGAAGTCTCCATCCCCAAGCAGTAAATGTAGTTTGAGGAAGAAAGCTTTCAGAGTAGAAAGGCAGGACTGCTGGGAGGGAGACAGCACAAACAACCTTTGCTACACCTCAGGGAGAGGGCACTGCACTCCTAATGAAGTCTCTAGGGTAGAATTACAAAGTATTAACAGGCTTGTGTGTAAAAAGTGCAGTAATGGCTGAAAGCTGGAAACCAAGGGTTAATGGAAGAAGCCACAGTCACCTGTGCAAATGCATATTTCATGTTCTCAGAGGACAACTGTGCCAACTGCTCCGCAGCCAGGAACTCTTTCTTAAGAGCTACTGTTACAAGCTTCTGATCTAGTTCATAAATAATCATCAAATGAAATGATTTATGGATTTGCTGAACTAAAACTTTCTGTGTTCTTCCTCAGCTCCTCTTCCATGTCTGGGAGAGGAGAGGGATGCAGCAGAGCTGCAGGAGCTGGGGCTGATGTCACTGTGCACAGGTTAAGGTTGTCCCTTGCTTTGCCTGGGGCACTGCAGGCAGCTGAACCTGGCACAGGGATACCCATGGGATGGGCTTAGGGACAATCTCAGGACCCTCCTTGGGTCCCAATGGCCATGTTCCTATCCGGGATCTGTCCTAGGCTCCTGCCCTGCACAGTATCCTTCAGGTCCTGGCAGGTGCCAGGCTGGGAAAAACTTATCCCAAGGCAGTGATGGTTAGATTATTACCCAGACACTAACCTCAACAATCCCAGCTCATTTTCTCCAGCTATCCCTTTACTGAGAACAGCCAGGCTGAACATAAATTGACACCCAGGTGTTATACGATTATCACTATATAAATAAATGTCATCACATTTAAATCACAGCCCAATCTAACTCTGAGGTCAGCTCTGCTTTCAGCAGAAGGTTGGACTTGGTGACCTCTTGAGGGCCCTTGCAACCTAAATTATTCTTTGATCTGGTGGTTTTTCCCTAACACAAATTTCCATCTCTTTTAACACAAGTAACTTTTGCAAGCCACAGGAAAAGGAAAGTTTAATAACAGGTACCTCCTGCTTTGAAGCTGTGTTGGATTCAAAGCTTTAGGAGAAGTAAATAATTTAAAAGACATTGGAGCCTTTAAAAGAGGGCACAGGTTGCAATCCTGCAGCACTCTGCACAAGGCAGGCACCCAGTTCCAGTGCTGGCATGAACTGCTTTCATATCCACTGCTATTTGATTTTATAATGGTATCCCATTACCTTTCATAGCATGGAGGACAGACTTAAAATATACCCTATATTATTTTTTTTCTTATTGCTAAAGCCTGAACTTGCTTGTAGTGATTTTCAGGCTGCCCTCCTCCTCCTGAGAACACCAGCATATTTTTGGCACATTTATAGACACTGAGGGTCAGATGGCTATTGTGGGGCGGACAGCCCCTTGCTAGGGGACTCCGGGAACTGCCTGTCCCTCTTGCAGAGCCAGGGCTGTCCCCGCAGCCCCGCCTGCCCCGCCGCTGCTGCGAGCATCAAGCCGCGCTTGTGTCGGGCTTTGATGTTCCCAGGCGGAGGGAGCTTTAACGGCGCGGTGGAGTGTTGTTTTTACACAAGATTTATCAGCACGGTTAACACAGCGCCACGGAGCTGCTCTCTGAGCATGTCCTGCATGGCAATGAGCGCTCGCAAGCCCGGGGCTGCCGCAGGTACCGCTGACAGGCGCCTTCAAAGGCTTGCCCAGCAGCAGCCCGGCCAGCCGCGCCTCGGCTCCCCGGAGAGCTCGGCTCCGCTCGCAGGGAAGGCACGGAGGCGCGGAGGTCGCGGGCTGGCTTTGTGCTGGGCTTGGGAGAGCCAGGATTCAAAAGAGATTTAAGTGTCTTATTCTCACACAGGCGTTTATGTAGGGCTTACACATTGTACTGCCTGGAGGAACCTCGCACTTCAGCGTACGAGACTTTTGGTGGGTTGGGATATATTTTATCCTGAGCTGTGTAATTTTTCGATATCCAGCAGGATGAGCTGCTCTGTAAAATAGAGTTCCCAAGCAGAAGCTTTGTTGAATTTTAACAGAGACACATCAATGAATCCACACTGAGATCCCAGGGAGATCAAACAGGAGGCTAGAAAAATTACAGGAGAAACCATCTGGGATCCTTTGGGGGAAAACTGTCAAAGTGTCACAGGAAAATATAAAGCTTGATGGGGTGTCAAGAGGTCATCCAGTCCAGTGTTTATAAACCTTTAAAAGTCTCTTAACTCTAATCTAGAAGTCACAGACTACTCCGTGCGCTGCTGGCACAACTGCCTTACTTGCAATCGGAACCAGGACTTGGACCAATGCTGAAACACGTTTTTTCCTCTCCTGTTTTCTTTTTTAATCTCCTACATGATTTATTCCTTCCTGGTTGTCTTCTGAGCTACCATGGGAAGTTCTGTGAACACCTGGCCTCACCTTCCAAAGTCACAGGGGCCATCAAAACCATCCACACCAGCCCAAGGTGAAATGCTGTTCCCTTCAGTGACCTTCATCCCACACCTCACCTCATCATCTGAGATCAGGGCTCCTGTGGTTTCCCTGCACAGGGACATGCTCTGTTACAGCCTTTGAAAAACAGAGCATCCCTTTGTATACCTCTTGTCAAAACATCCCCACTTTCTTCCAAGCAAAGCTGGGATGAATAAGTCTAACAAAAGCAAATGAAATTACAGAGGAAGTTTGCTTTGAGATACCAGGGTCATCCTTGCACCTCTGTGCACAGCACATTTTACAGATCCAGCTGTGCTGCCAAAGAGAAAAGCTCAGCAATTTAAATAAACACTATGCCTCTAATCCTTGTCGCTCACTGTCCTGCCCAAATTTGACTGTCTCCTGAGCTACCCTTTGCTGTAGGAAAGGCTTATCAATACCAGACACTGAGACCAGGTAATCTGTGCAGCCTCTGTACAAGATCCTCCTGATGTCACCAGAGCCAACCCCAGCTCTCCTAACTCTTGGTGCAGGACTCTGGGCGCATAACCATCCACCCATCAGGATACACAGCCTTTGGGATGACACCAGGCAGCTATTTTCCATATCCATACACAAAACCATCCCCCAATCAGGATTCAAAACCTTTGATATGACACCAAGCATGGTTTGGGTTGGTTTTTTTTTTACATATTTGGGCAGAAGGGAGCAAGCATTTCCCACACCTTTCCCACACCTCCTCCCCGGAACAAGCCCAGCCCATCCAATCCTTTCCCGACCACAGGAACCGCAACCCTCTGTGATTTGTGTACGTAACTAATGCGCCAAGGTCTGCTTTTTGTTTAAATAGCTGTGAAAAGCAGAGTGTGTGTTTTACCCAGAGATATATTACACTTGATTAGCCGGGGCGCTGGAGCGCGAATGCTACAACAGGAGAAGGACGTGCTTAACCAGCGGTTTGAGCCCGCGCTCCGGTACCGCGGGGTCAAGGGAAAGATTAACTATATCTGACTGCCGTGTCAAAACACTCAATTGCAGCATTTATAAACCCACAGAACTAGTTGCCTCGGTCGGCAGAGCAGATTTATTTCCCTCCGTGCAGCTCCCACGAAACCAACCGGGGCAGTTGGCGAGGCCAAGTTTGCTTTTGGCTCCTGCCAAAGGGCAGGGAGAGCTCAAAAGTTCAGGTGGAGATGGGAAGCTTTCAATATGTTCAGACAAAAAAAGTAAATCTAGGGGAAAAGGTGGTGATTTTTCAGTTGCCTCTGCTTATGGCTGACCCACAGCCAGGTGTATAATTCAGCTCTGTAAGTCACCTGTCTAAACACTATTTTAATAGAAGAAAAGAATCCCATTTCCCTGCTCTTCAACACGTGTAACACACACATAATAGCTTCTGGTTTACACTCATAAACCTTGTGAAAAAAAAAATCCTACTTTTCACACTTGGGATGTTTGGGTTTTATTGCTCTGTAGAATCCTAGAAATGTGTTTCTGTGCAAAACAAGTTGAAGGTGACCCCTGAAGAGAGATTCCCAAGGGAGCCCTCCCACTTCAAAATCAGCATCTTTTCAGGATACTGTGTTTTAAACTCACAGTTAGGTTTGGAACTGCACATACAGCTCTTGAAGTGCAAGCCTAGTCCTTTTTATCTCAGTATACATCTCCACTGGAAATGATTGAGTGATGCCCAGTGTGAGCAGACAACTGCAGTGTGTGGCCAGAGAATCAGAATTTGGACAACTGGGATCACCACTTAAAACAAACAAACAAACAAACCCAAACAAAAAAAAAAAAATCCCACCCCTTCTTCAGCTTTATGAGATATGTATGACTAAGGAAAAAGGCTTTGCTTCCTTTCTGCCCCCAAATTCAAGAATATTTTCTCAGCATCCAGACTCAATTTTATCACACTTACTGTCACTTCAAATTTTTCCGTATCAAACTCGGTGGTCATCACATGATGACAGCTTATTCCTCTCTATTTCATCTGTGTTTTCAGCATCAAGGCCTGGACTGGAGATGTCACCAGCATTTAAAGAAAAAGGTGCCAGACATCCAGGGTCAGTGTCCCAAGAGCGCATCTCCTCCTCACCACACATCTTGCAGGTACTTTAAGGAGCTGGTGCTCCTCATGCTCTGCAAAATCTCTGTATTTCAAGCCTCCAGGAGCACTTCTGTTTCCACAGCAGGACCAGTGCATCCAAGAGATACCAAAACTAGAAGAGCTCATCCTTCCAAGCCTCCTAGGTGTTTCTTGGTTCCTGTGGACTCCCCAGCTCAAACCAGCCATGGCTCAAGGGTTCCTGCTCTACACCCTGCTGCACCACACAGCTGTGCCCATGTTAGCCTGGCAGAAGACACAGACACAACTTCTCCACTCAAGTCACAGGAATGTTTCTGGGTAGAGACTGTCTGGATAAACCAGATGCTTCAACACCCTGAGCTATGCTGCAGGGGTGCAATTTTGTTTTTAAACTGCACTTAGTAGCGTTCTGACTTGCAAGTTTCACTTTTTAATAGTAAACACATTCTGTAGGAGCCAGAGAACATTTCAAAGCGTTTCAGTGGAGTCCTTTTACCTCCACAGCCTGGGGGCACATACACTGAAACAACAGCTGAAATCCAATTACTGAGGAATATTCCCAAGTGTATTTCCATAGGTAATTTGTTAGTCTGTTGGAACATGCAAAGTGATTTTTCTCCACTTCTTCATGCTCTACCATAGGCTTCTAGGTTGAAGATTTCTATCCAAATTGCAAAGTAACTACCAGAGGAAAGGAATCCACATGACCAGGGGAACAACCTGCCAGCACTTTCCAGGACCCAGCCCTCACCTTTGATTTGACAAGAAGTTCATCAGCCCAGACCCACCACAATCCCTGCTATCACCCAAGTCTCTCATTGCCCAATTGGTTTGATGCATAAAGACATGAGAAGCCTGAAAGTATTTTTCCTTCAGCATCCTGTTTATTGATTTAGCAAGAAGCTGACACAGATGTGCAGTTCTAGAGACAAGCCGTAATGCAATCCCTTCATCTGCTGTCACTCAAAATCACACAAGCTGGCTGCTGCCATAAGGGGAGGAGTGGCCACCCTGCTCATTTTGGGACTGCCAAACAAGCCAGCCAGGAGCTTTGTCCTCATTAGGGAGGCACCCCCAGCCTGCCACCACATCTGTGCTCTGTGTGCCATCACAGTACATCAAACGCTGTGCCCAGGAAACCTCCACGTGCTAGGTACACACAGAGAGAGCCACGATGTCCTTCCCTTCTCCTCACAGCCACAGAAAGGGAACCATGGCGTGAACCAGCCCAGAAACCGCCACTGTGATGGCCCTGGTGGGGGTATTGGGAGGTACCCACACCTCCAACGCAGGGGCAGAACCCCAGCTGGGGCCCTCAGCACCACATCAGTAACACAGGACAGGTTCACAGCATGGGCTGGTTTGTGAGTGGGAGCACCTCATCCACTCAGTATCATCCCCACTGGTGAAATATCACTAGAAATTGGTGTAATTTCAGAAAGAGGAGACAAAAATTAAACAGACAAAGTTTGGGTCAGAGTGACAAGGAACATAATCAGAAAAGAGCATAGATGAACTGCCTGTGAGTTAAAGATAATTCAGGGCAAATTAAAGCATCTGAACTCCCACTGAGAGCCACTGATTTAGAATTATGAAGTTAACTTACAGCAATCATTTTCTATATGAAAGCAATTACGGATGGGTTAAAAGCTTCTGTTATTATGGATTGTGTATGGCTGCCACAGAGGGCTCAGTCTCCCAGGATGAAATTTTAGCCTTCGTGAAAAACTGCTACATCCTGTATGCCAAATCTTGTTCACCCATCAGAAAGTCATTGAACATCAGACATTTTATTAACCAATGCAAATGCAGACAGCCAGGGAGAGGTAGATAGGGAACATCCTGCTTGCCAATAAAGCACATACACACAAATCACCATGGTTCACTTCCCAAAATAATCACACAGGCTCAAACACACAGCTGTGATGGATGGCAAATTTCCAAGTCTTAATGCATCAGAAAGCAGAACCGTTGTTTGAAGTGGTCATCTCTTGAGGGGAAGAGAAAAGTCGGGGGAAAGCTTGTGAGAAACCTGCAAGCACGGGGCCATGCCCAGGAGCAGCCTGGTGGTGTCTGCAGGAAAGTCACCAGCCACGGTGACAGTGGCCTCCTCCATCTGCTGCTACCTGGGCAGAGCCTCCAAAGCAGGTCTGGCAGCAGCTCCCACAGGGAGACAAAGGCATGTCAGAGCTCAACACCCCAGCTCCTGCCCTCGCCCCTTGGCAGGAGAAATGGGGCACCTGGGGTCTGGGGGCACAGCCTCTCATGGGACAGACCATCCTCATGTTCACTGCCCCCAGAGCTCCAAGGAACAGCCCAGGACAGCTGCCTGCCCTGCCTGCCCCTGAACCAGCCCTGGCCTGGCCACAGGGTCACATAGCAACAGCTCCCAAATGGAGCTGGCGAAACCACTTACCAAAACAATCTATTATACTGAGCCTCTTCCTTCTCCTCATTCTTAATTGGGCTTTATTTCTTGTTTGGTGTTTTCTGAGCAGTTAAACGAGTTGACAGACCTTTTGTTTCTGGAATGAAAATGAGATTTTGACTGCAATGTGCATGGCAATGAGCCGAGCGTGTGAAGGCATCTCCATCATGTGTCTTTCAGGATGAGATTTGGAAAGCGGAGGAGAAAAGGGAAAGCTGTCCAAGACCTCGTGGAAACTAAAGGTTCAGAGGTGTTCTGTCAATAGGTGCAGTGGTGGAGATATTTGGATTTCTCCTGCTGCACAGGCTGTGAGAGCAGGAGGGGAGTGAAGCCAGAGCCAGCCTGGCCCCTCTGTCTGAGGAGCAGCCTTGGGGCGCTGCAGGCATCGTTCAGCCCCAGGACAGGGCAGCACTTCCTCCACAGGGGCCAGCAGGGACCAACACAAGGCTCTGATGGTCAGCATGGATCCATAACTGACAGTTAGCACAAATGAATTGTAGCAGCTGAGCTCAGAGGGTTGTGATAAGAGCACTGAACCCAGCAGTGCTGCAAAGGCAGGGAGGAAGCAAGGCTCGTGCATAATGCATGAGGGGGAAACCCACGGCCCTGACAGCCAGGGCTAAATGCTGCTTACAGAGAGGTGGGAGGCAAAGATCTCATTGGATTCAATAAAATCTGAGTCCTAATGAACAGACAGGGCAGCTCATTCTTGTTACACCATCCTCCACTCCATCCTTCCTGGGGACACCCCAGATCCTGCTCCTCTGGCTCACCTAAGGGCAAGGGCAGAGATCTTCTGGCAGGAGGGCTGTGAGCCTGAAATCCTCACAGGTGCTTCTGCGCTCTCCTGCTAATTTCATCAGAGCAAGAGGATCTCTATATTTGCTACACATAGCCATCAGTACCTCTGGGTGATCGAGATGGAGGTCACTCATGGTTTTTCCAGGGCCATGCAGAAATTCTATGGCAAAACACAGCTCCAGGCAGTAAATGAATAATGGAGCATCCTCCCTGCAGCTTCTGGGAAATGTTAGGTGCTGGTTTCCTGCATGGGTTCCTGGCTCAAAGGTAAATGTGATAAATAACCAAAACAAAGCTTTGCATTCCCAGAAATCCCCTGCTAAGGTGGATTTGGAATCTTTATAACCACCTCAAAAGTGCTGTTTAAAGTGGTATCTTTTGGGGGAAAATCCCCAAAGTGGCCATAGAAACTGATAAATTATCACTGAGAAGCAACAAAAGAAGAAGCACAATCTTTTTCCCTTTCTGCTCATCTTTTCTATGCATGTTTTCCACAGCATAGTCAACACAAGAAATAGCACCTATTTAGCACTATTGATCCAGCTTACTTCAGTAACAAACCACATTAAGTTAAAATCAATACCAGCCACTCTTAAACTGATTTAGGAGTGTCCACACAAAGGGGCTCACACCAGTTTAGACAGATTTGCTTTGTAACCAATTTAGTTAAAACATGCAATCTAGGGACTGATCTGTGCTGTGAACAGCTGGGAGGCATTAATTCCCGGGGTTCAAAGGCATCAATTCCCAAGTGTCATCAATGGCTCTCAAGGGACAGGATACGGGAAGTGTCACTGACAAACATCCATCTTTCTTGGCAAAAGATACAGGTCTCCCTTGCTCCAAAAGCCAAAGAGATGGGGGAAACCCAAAGAAAACCAAATTAACCTCAGAGTTAATTTTATTTCTACAGCTCAGCTTCGCATTAAAAAAAAAAAAAAGGCGAACTGAAGCTGCTGGAGACAAACAGCTCAGAGAGCTATGTTTTATTTCTCCCCCTGGAATATTTACTCCACAAGACACGTGCACTGCAGATCACTGTGCCCACTGTAAATCCAGCAGCACTGGACTCTGCAGTTCAGGTTGCAGCACCAGCCAAGTGAGCAAGGTTAGGGAATGCAGCACAAGGAAGGGTTTGGCAGTGCTGTTCATCACAGACACCTTCTGCTGGCTGAACACCCCAGGGTCTGTAGGTGTGCAGGACAGGCTGAGGGGAGCCCTGGGGAGCACAGCACAGATTTCATCACACACCATGACATCATGGCATCAGGCAGTGCTCAGCCAGGCTGTAAATCTCAACACAGCAGAGGGATCTTACTTCAAAGGAGATGAGGCTTTAGTGTTTAGTCAAGTGCAAGCTCAAGGGTCTCTATCAGATGTGATGCCAGGGAAAGGCTCCAAGAAAACTTTTGGTGTTACCTATCCTGGCCAAGGGGAGGGAGCCCAGGGCCTGTGAGGTCCTGCCACCCCTGTGCCTCAGCACCCAAAAAGTTGACACATTGTAGAGAAATCAGCAAAGACTATCTTAAGCTTGAGCTTCAGAGGGAAGCTGTCAAAACTTTGCTCACCTCTTGGGGATTCTTGAAGCAAATAGCATTGGGCTGGAACAGTCCTGGTTCATCTATAGCAAAGGAGAGTAGAGGACATCAGGCTCCTCATCCCATGCTTTTTGCCCAACAATATCATAAAATTATTGCCTTCAGGGCTCTTTTACTCCTTTGAGAAACATGTGAAACGGTATCAGGCCAGTGATGTTTGTTTGGTTTTAAACCAGACCTTTAGGTTTCAGTTGTCCCTGGGTTTGTGGTGTCACAGCCATGGAGTGATCACAGAGCACCCACACAATGCTGTCAGATCAGCAGAGGTAACCTACAGAGCTCTTCAGCAGCTACACACCTCCAGTCTGTTAACCCTGATCATTTATTTCTCCTCCTTTTTCCCTACTCCTTCCCTGCAGCTGCAGGCACCATTTCCCATCCTCATTCATTACCTCAGGAGATCAGGATCAGCCAACCCACTAAAAGCTTTGCAAAAGACAGGAAACACCACACTTCATTGCTGCCTATCCACCTACAAAATATGCATGTTCAGGCATCTTCTCACCTCAGCTGCTTTTAAACCTGCCACTCAGAAGTGGTTTGGGGCTTCAGTTTCAGGCTGTAACTTTGCTTTGTGATTTTCTGGATACCTGGAAGAGATTTTGAAATTGGTTTCCCTGCTGTTACCAGGTAATAATTTGTTTCACAGAAAGAGTCAAGAGTTATACTTATGTTGCCGAATTAAACGCAGGAATGTGTTGGAAATAGAAAGAAACCTTTTTGGGTTTTATTATTTACTTTGCTTTAAAGCCTCAGATGCTAAAAATTAGCCTCCACCATTCCATAAAAGTACAAGGAATGGGTCTTCTCCCAGAGTAAATAAATTAGGTAAAGAAGAATAAAAATCACCTTCCACATATTGCTGCTGGGTGTAGAGCATTCCTAAAGAGGGACAAATCCTGCTGAGGTGTCCTGCCTGGACAACAGGCACTCCCAAGGGCAATAGGCACTTGGATCCCAGAGCCAAGCAGGGTTTGGTGCTTGCATCCCAAGCTCCTGGGCAAGGGACCCTGTCTGTGATATGATGCTATCTCCCCATTAACTGCTCCAAGCACACCAAGTACCAAATCCCATCTCACGCTGGAATCAAACACATCTGGGAGCAGCCAGCGCCTTTCCCCAGCACGGCACTGAAATCCTTTTTTAGCCGACAAAACACAATCCCGCTCACTCCAGAGACCACAATTGGAGCTGGGAGGACTGGCATCTGTCACCAGGCTTAGTGCTCCAGCTGGGAGGCAGAGCCAGGGCTTTGTGAGGCTGTGACAAACGCCGATCAAGGACACTGACCACGTGGCTGTGATTGCTGTCGGGGGTTATTGGCAGGGAAAGGCAGCATGCAGCTCACATGGCCATTTAAGGCCTTCTCTGATGCAGAAAAGGGGAGGAAACCCCTTCTGTAGGTGCTCCACTGCAGGGAAACATGAATTAAGGTGCTTCCTGTGGTGAGCAAGTATTTTCCAAATCACCAGATCTAAGGAGAAAACCGAGACCCTGATGGGCACAAAGCCCACGTTTTAGAACTTCTGCTGAGGATGCTGAGGAGGATCCTCACTGCCAAATGCTAATGCCAGCTGCTTTGGTGGTGGTGAGAGGGTGACATTTGGTCTGGTCTCTTTCTTTTGAGCACGTACACACATCCTACAGTGCCAAGGGCACTTTGCAGCACGAGGACTTACAACCCAGTTGCAAAATATGCTGCAAACAGTGATAAGAAATTAATCTATTTTCACTGTCTAATCTAATGTGTGTGGCAAAGCTCCTGCCACTCTGCTGGACCCACTCTGAGCTAATCTGAGAGAGCCCAATAAGCTCTACCCAGGTCACTGTTTCTGCTTTCCTCACAGCCACAAGAGGACCTGGAATGGGAAAAATCTACTGTGCTCCAAAACAACACCTCCAAGCCCAGCATCTGAACTCCTCACCAGACTTTTTGGTATATACAGCAAGTCCTTAATTCAGTTTGATTCACAGAAAATGCCACAAGCCAAGTTGGTTTTGAGTGATTCCAGAGAAAAATAAAAGTATATTGGGGTTTGTGGTTTCAGAGGAAGTGTTAAGTGCCTGTTGACCACATCCTCCCAGTCATTCCTGCTCTCCATTTCTGACAGGAGTGAAATTCACGTGGCCCTCCCTGCAGTGCCCGTACAGCAAGGTCTCACCCAAGGGCTCAGACTTGCTCAGGATGCTGTGGGGGCTGGTGTTCCCATCACTTCTGTGTCCTCTCCCACTGCGGAGGTCCAGTATTACCAATGCTCCCCAAGGCATCCCTCAGGCACAGCCCATGGAGCTGCACTTGTCTCTGCCAGCCAGCCAGGAGGAAGTTGAAGCCAAAGACTAAGAGAAGAAAGGTGGTCAGGTTTGGGCAGACAGAGGGACTTCCTGTCCTAATTTTTTGTGTGATTCAGGCTGATGGTGCAGCAGAGGCCACAGGACAGGCAGAGGTTGTGTTTGTGGTCACAAATCCCCCTTCCTACCATCCTGTCCTGTCTCCAGCCTGCACTTACTTCCTCCACCTGCTGAGCATTCTCAGAGACACAAAAGCTCCCATATGACTATAAATTCATGCTACACAAGGGGCCAGCAGCTTTGCTTCTCTCCCACATGTGTCTCCCACTCAGGGACACCAAGGAGCCTCTGTCAGTGTGAGCTGCCACACTCATGGGTCTGAGCCCAGGAGGACTGCAGGGATGTCTGCCACCTCTCCCCTGCACTGGGGGCATTCCCAGCCCAGGACAGGGACTAGCCCAGGTCACTGCACATCCACACCAGCCCCTCTGCCCAGGCAGCTCAAGCCAAGCCCCTGGAGACAGGGACAGGAGGCACCCAGCCCTGGTGCTGTGGCCATGAGCAGTGGTCAGCTCGAGGGCACCTGGCTCTGTTTGCAGCACTGCCATCGATTCAGCACGCTCAGAGATTAAGAAAGCGGCTTTACCACATCCTGGCAATATAAGGATTTAAAAAAAATAAACTAAAAAAAAAATAAAAAAGCCATTAACTAGGGTTTGTTTAATCAGGATTTGCAAAGCACTGAGAGATACTCAGGCACCGTTAAGTGCAGACTAACATCTCTAATCACCAAGTGTCAAGATGTACAGAGCTGCCTATAGACGTGAAGAGGCACTTAGCCCACTAAAGCCCCCCCTGTTCCACTGCTTCTGGAGTATCTCTGTGAGCCTGGGGCTGGATTTACCAGGAGATGTGATGCCTCCAGATGAATGCACGGGATTTGAATGCACCTGGGATGAGGCTTCAGCTGGGTGTCAGCCAACAGGATCAGGCCGCCATGGTCCAGGGGCTTCTTTGGG
>VXBQ01016275.1:652812-696959 GCA_013400175.1 Phainopepla nitens
GCCCAGAGAGGAAAGAACATTTGTTTTTCTTACAGTGTTTACCATGAGGATGGTGCTCTGCTCCCTCCAGGCTGGGGAGAAAGGGAAGGGTGTTTGGAGAGGGGTGGCTTCAGGGTGGGATCCTTCCCATCTGATTTACTGGCCAGGCCAGAGCAAATAAAAGGGATAGTCGTTCCCCCANGAAATGGAGGAGCAGGTGGGAGATTCTGGCCAGGGCTTCCCACAGCCCGTGTTTGCCTCGCCACCTGCCAGCATCTCCTCAGCCCTGCCGGCTCCTGCCACACACTGTGCTCCCAGCCCAGCACAACAAAGGCAGTGGGGCACACCAGCCTTGAGGGATGAGCATCCCCCCCTCAAGATAGGCTTGGATCAGGTGATCAGAGCCAGGGAAGTGCCTGCTGCTGGGTTATTCCATAGGGCCAGGGGGCCTGGCTGCTCCTCCCAGGAAGCTCTCATGGTGCGCTATGATCTGCTCTTGAAAGCTGGCCAAGACCCTGGAGAAGCTCAAGCATCAGCCTCGAGCTTCCTGGCAGGTTTCAGGTTTGGCTTTACAGCATGTTAAAGCACCATGGAGGGCTGAGAGAAGGCTGAGCCATGGGTGCAGTGGCAGCAGAGCATCTCTCCAGCCCCAAGGCAGAGCTGCAGGTGCCCCAGAGCACAGAGATGCAGGGATGGGCTGTGCCTGGCAGAGAGAAGTGCTCTGCTCCAGCTATCAGTTTTCCTGTGCTGTCCTTGCCATGTGCTGCAGGATGCATTGCTCACGCTGCCGGGCAGCAGGATCCTGACACGGCTGTAATGTAATTTTGCATGTGTTAATTTCATTTCTTGGCTTTGCTCAGGATCAGCTATTATTCTGCTGAGATCGTAACCAGGAACGGGTGAAGCTGGTTCAGAGAAAACAGCCAAGCCCATGCCTTTCATTTCCCCTCTCCTCCCAACTGCTGTGACCTTTGCCCATTATTAGAACCAAAATTGAAATAAGCCTTTTCTTTCTGAGGCTCTGAAATACTCAGCTCTGAGTCAAATTCATGGAACAAGGGAACTGATTCAGACAGCCACAAGCTATTGTTTCAGTTCCACCTTAAAGCAGTTCCAGCTCTGTCAGCTCTTTTCTTTCTCCTTTTAAAACCCAGCTGGGAAAAGCCCCAGTAAGAGGCCAGTTGACACCAGGGATGGAGGCACTGGGCTGCTCACAGCTCTTTTCAAAGCAGCAGCACACATCTCCCACACTGTCCTGCCCAGGCAGGGGCTCCCTGCCACTGAGGGGACAGATCCTGTCCAATGCCACCTTGTTGGGAAACCAGTGCCATGATATGGCAAATATTGAGTGGGTGGCTCTCGAGGCAGGAGCTGGTTCTTTGGAGGGCCTTGGTTTTACTAGATCACAAAAAAGTCAACAGCTGGTCCTGTATCTCTTGGAGAAGGGAAGAAGCCCCACCGGAAGGACTGCTCTGCACAGCCTCACTCCCACAGCACACCCATCTTCAGCCACCAGCATGATAAACTCTGTCTGGACATCCCTGCAACCTGCACAACCTGGAGGAGGGCTCCCTGCACTGGTGTGAGCATTTCTCCCAATCCCACCCTGTTTCTGAACCACAGGTTTGTACTGGTACAGACCTCAGTGTAGCTACACCATGCTCCGTTCTCTGGAGTAGGTAAGCCAAGCCCCTAGGAAAAAGGCTATTATGGGATTCTCTGAGTCACCCTGTGCCTTCAGTTGTACTTAAACCTGATACTGATCCATACTGTTGTTGAAAGCAGAAATTAAGCAGATGAACTAGTAGCTGGGAAAGCACTTTAAAGACTTCTTCATCAAAGGTGGTTTCAAAATATTTTCCAACTCGGCATCCTTTAGCATAAATACACCACCCAGGTTCCCAGAGGCCTTTGGGGTAAGAAGATCAGTGTGGTAAGGAAGCCTCTTCTCTGCCAAAGTCTGATATTTGAGCAGCTCCGACTTGCAAAATAACACAGGCACCTGTTGTTTGTTTTGGCAATTCTGAAATCACAGTGTTCCCATAAACTCCACACACACACACACACGGGTTCTGGGAGAGCCCTCGCTCTCGGTGCTGGAGGAGATAGTGTTATTTAAATAAATAAATCCTCAAGGTTTCTGAGTGGTATAGCCAAGACTGCATGGAAAAATTACTGTGCAACTGTCAAATAGTTGAGATTGAGGCCCAAAGGCCATGAAAGATGTCTGTTCTTGTTTTATTGCAATGAAAGCATGCCAGCCATGACCACAACTGAGCACAGCTCCTGGTAACAGAAGTGCTTATTAACAAGGAGAGGTGGGATTTGCTTTTAGAGCACCTTTGCCACCCAGTCCAGTGGAAATCTCACAAGTAAAGTGATAAAAGGTAAAATTCAGATGCAAACCAGAATTTAAAAGCACCATGAGCTAGAGCTGGCACCCATGTGTGTGCAGGCATGAAGATGTGTTGGTGCAGGAAAGTAGGGATAGGCACAGGGACTCTCTGCACCACGCTAGGGAGGAATGGATAGTGTTTGAAATGAGGCTTTTTGTCCTCTTCCAGAACAAAAAGCAAGTCCGTGGATGCTAACTGCAGAGCTGTGGGTGAAATAACAACCTGTGACCCAGCCTCTTGCCTGAAACATGTTTGTTTTGTGCAGCGTTGGTGCAGAAAATTTTTTCAGACACCCAAGACAGTTGTGATTACTCACCTTAATGTTCAGCATTTATCCATATCTATCTCATGGTAGTTAACATAAGCAAGCCAGCCAGGCTTAGCAAATCTCTGCCCTTTCCTACATTATTGATCTGACATTTCCTCTGGAGTATTTCAGCTGAGAATTAAATTAACGCCGTATCTATGGACATTACCTAGTTAAAGCAGACCAGCTGCACAGGCTGGCACACCCTTTGTTCAGTCAATCACCATCTTCCTTTTATTAATTCATGAAACCTTGTTGTTATTTCTTAAAAGTGGAAGATGCCATTAGCAATGCTAATGAAAACTACCAGGCTCATTATGGCCAGGGCTCTGCAGACAGCCCTGAAAGAGCTCTCTCCATCCTACAGAGACCTGGCTCTGCCATTCCCAGGCAATAGGAAGGAGTTGTTTGCTTTCCCTCAGACATGTTCTTGGGAGAAGATATGCCTGCCCATTAACTGTGTGGCGACCAGACAAACCTGCTCCACCTGGGGCATCTCCAGGAGTCCCCTGGGATGGTCCCACCTCAGTCCTGGCGCCAAGGAGGAGTCAGCAAAGGTAGGAACAGCATCATCCCAGTCCTTTCCCTTCTCTTTTTAAGCTCAAACTATCAGGTTGTTTCCACGGTTAAATATTCATTTTCCCTTTTGCTTTTATGTCACAGAAACACCACTGAAAGATCAGCAGGAAAAACAAATTACTCAGGAAAGGCTGTTTGGCCTCAGGAAGAGGTGTCCTCAGCATAGACTCAACTGCCTTCCTGGATTTACAGGGCTTTCTTTGGTATTTAATAAAGATTGCTGCTCTGACACTAAAGAGAAACATCTGCTGCCTTGTGTCTGGCTGGGTTTAAGAGCCTTTATTTTTCCTTCTTAAGAGAACAGTTTGGATTGATTAAGACTCCAGCAAAGTATTTTATACTTTGATACATCCCCAGCTTGTTGAAATCTTACCTGAAATCTTAAAAAAACCCCAAACAAACCTACAAAAAAAAAACCCAGTACACAAATGAAAGTCTGGAGGACATGTGAAGGCTCAGAAACTTCAAAGGAGCACTTTCAAGGCTGAAGACTGGATCTAAAGACTTTTATATTGCTCCAACCACAAAGGAGGCCTTCAGCTGGGCTCTGCTCAGGCTGGGGCTTCACCTGCACAAAGCTTTGCTGCAGCTGAGGGGTCCCAGTTTGTGCACACACCCACAGAAGCCTCATGAAGACCAAACTGGGCAAAATCCTCAGTCTTGGACTCTGTCTGACCTTCCACCCAGTTGGAGAGGAAAGCATCCAAAAGTTTCATGTTGCTGGATGACTTAGAGATGTGATGGGAGAACCTGAGGATGTTCTAACACCTGCAGAACTGTGTCTTCAGACTGGAACAAGACAAATTTTCAGTTTGAAGAGTGATAGTAAATACAGAATAAAGAAAATAAATCTGAGGCAGTGCTTTTTATCACATAGAAAGCTCTGAACAGGAATCAGTGCATTCTTGTTGACTCCAAGCATAGAATATCTCTAGGTAAATAAAAATACTTCTGCTTCACATATTGCCCTGGGTTATTCCTCCATGGAATACCTAAAAAGAGGTTTTTGCTGTCAGATTTCACTTACTTCTTTAAAACTCTCCTACTTTTCATCTGCAGAAAGGAAAGCTGCCAGGGAAGATGATAAATGTTAATGTTGGTAAATGCACTGTGCTGGGTGAAGTCGTGGAGCATTCAGGCAGATGATGGCTCTGTAAAATCATTTCAGAGAAGAGGAGATCAGGCTCAGGGCTGGCTTGGTGCTGGGACACGCTCCAGGCTGCTGCTCTGCACCCCAGCATGACCAGGCACAGGGTAAGGGGTTAAGCACATGCAGCCTCTGAGCTGCAGCAAGAGGCCTCCCTCACGCTGAAAACTCATCACTTGAACAGCCCAGCTCAGCAAAAACGCCTCCATTGCAGAGATAGGGAAATGATGTGCTACGGTCCCTTGCACAGCTTAGCTGATGGGGTTTAGGAATAATGTGCCTTGCTTCTGTTATCAAATATAAAAAAATTCCTTGCTTCTGTGCACCCAAATATTCCATTCATGTCAAAGCATGGGGTGTATTTTGTACTGTGGCTAACAAGGGCACACTGGGGTTAAGGCTGGGGCTACTTCACCTCCCCCTGAGCACAGGCACCATCCTCACTCAGCTCCTCTGTATTTTGTTCCCCCGAAGGACTGTCCCTGTGTTAGCAGGGACATTTAATCCACTCCCTTCTCCTGTAGTTTAATTGCTGAAATTATATTATAGAGCGGGAGAAGGACACAAACCATACAAACCCAGCCCCTGGAAACATCGTGACACCCAACCACAACCCACCCTCTTCACAATCAAGAAATCACATCAGGTCAGCTTCTGCACAGCCAGTTTATTTAGCTAAGACAATAGAGTTGCTGGAGCAAATAATTGAGGAATAATATAATAAAACACAATAATAGCAATAACTGCCTTTACTGATGGGCCTCTGAATGAGACGTGCTCAGTGTGCTGCACGTGCCCCACGTGCTGTCATTTCCTTGCTCTGAACAGATTTGCTGAAGATTTGAGCCCTAATCTGTGCACTGTAACATTATCTCAGCATTTGTATTTGTGTGCTGATCTTCTGTGGTCAGACGTGAGCTTTGGCTCCCGCAGGGCTCCCTAAGACACTGTGATCCTGTCTGTTCCAAATAACTGCACACTAGATTTTATGTGGGGGAAAGGGTTTATTTTGGTTTGGGGTTCTTTTACAGTTTTTTGGGTTTTTTGGTTTTTTGGTTTTTTTTTTTAAAAACAACAGATTTTTGGTGTCTGACCTCAGTACTCACCCTGGATTTCAGAACTGCAAAGGCATCAACTGACTTTGGCAAAGGGCCGCATCCAGGTACCCAAAATAAATGACCTGAGCACAGAGCAGATCCTCGGCTGATGTAAAATCGGTGAGAGGCCACAGTGCTAGTCACACTGCATCCCAAGGCAGGATCTCTCTGAACCACTGTCCACTGAAAAATGCAAGATGCCAAGTGTAGACCCCAAACTGTTACCAAATAACGTTGGTTTTTTAATATGCTCAAAATGAAACAGTCCATGTCAGGAGCATTATCCTGAGAAGGAAGAGCACCTGCCACTCCTATGGTCACAGTCTCCCTTTATCTTGGGCTTCTGACTCCTTAATCTGTTGTGGAATGTCATTTAATTAAGCATTTTCAGGGTTCACTCTAGGCCGTGGGATTATGCTGCAAGCAGGCAACGCTGGCCTGAAGTTGTGATAATTAAGGCCACGAAGGACAGCTTGGCACATTGTCCAATCAGAGAGCCAACATAAATATGCCAGAGCTGGTACTAAATATTTCCACGGTAGAAGCATTCAGACTTACTAGATGGGGTTTCCCCTAATCATAAAGGAATAGAGAAATAAGAAAAAATGAAAGTGCTTTTTCCAGTTAAATTAAATTAGAAAGGAAATAAAAGACATTAGAAACATTCTTGACAGAGGAGCCGAAAAGGTTTAGTTCCAACCTTACTAGTTCTATGCTTTTATGAATAAAGGATTAATGAGCAGTGGGAAGGGCAGGAGCTGGGCAGCGTAGGGCACTGCTGCCTTGTGCACCCCAGCTCTGAGGCAGACCCCAGCCCCTGGGCCCGTGAGCTGCCCTGAGGAGCCAAACCCACTTGCTGGGAGGATTGGTGCATTGGGCTGACCTGAGGGAGCTGCTGTGAATCCCCCAGAAGAGCTGCCAGTGCCACCTGTGCCCCTGGACACGGAGCAGGGCAGGGCCAGGCTGCAGCTGCTGAGTGCTGGCACCAGCTCCACAAACAGTCGCTTCCTCCCCACGCAGAGCATCACTGCAAGGGGCCAGCTGGGTCCCCACAGCACCCCTCAGGCAGCCTGGGGAAGGAGAAGAATAAATTAGGGAAGGAGAAGAATAAAATAGCTCCCGAGGCCCAGTTCCCTCAGCCAGTACCTCTGTGCAATGGCTCACTGCCCAGCCCTGTCTCTGGGAGGCACGGGAGCACTCACGGGTCACGTGGAGCAAAACCACCACCTCCTCCTCCACTGAAGGTGCAGAGGTGTTCCTGGTATTCCTGCCTTCAGCTCTCACCTTCAGCTCCAGCTGAGTGGTCCAGACTGCTTCCTGGGCATCACCTCTCGTCCTGTCTCCATTCTCTCCCTCCCGCTCCGGTTCTGTGCTCCACACCATTGTGCAGTTTCAGACAAATGTCTGTGGAAATAAACCAGAACCCCTCAGCACAAGGGCACATGCCAAGTTTCCATGCTGGTGAGACCCAGGGGGCACCCATCACCCAGTACTGACACCCATCCCCTCCCAGCCCAGAGCTCATGCACAGGCAACACTCTCAGGCATTTTCCCCTGTTCCCTGCTCCTCTCATGGGATAGGAATTTACACAGCATGGTGTTTCTCTTACTGATAATCTTGTCTGTTTTCCCGGTTTGCTTGGCCTTCTTATATGCTGGCAGAGGTTTATTTCATCCTTCAACAGGCTCAAACACAGCAGATGGGTATAACCAGCTCAGCTACCTGCTGGAAAGTCTGTATTATGGTTGTACTATGAATGCTCACAGAAGTTTCTTTGAAAATTACGAAGTGTGACACACAGTTTTGGGTTCGAGGGCTCCTATTGTTTCCAGTATTGCCAGACAAGAAAAATTCATATAATAAAATAACAATGTGCAGGGCATTACAAAGGAAAAGGGGGAAAGATGCATTCAATTTACACAATGTGATTATGGAAGAAAAATTGAAAGGCTGGGTTTAAAAATAAAAATAGAGAGAGAAATGATAAATAGAAAAGAGCTCTACAGTCTAAGCATAACTTCAAGTAATAGTGTCTCCTGGTTACTAAACTAAATTTTACAGGACAGGGAGACACTGGAGTGTCAGCACTGAGCACAAACAGGGCTCTCTGCGATCCCATGCACCAGTGGATCTCACAGCTGCCATTCACACAAAGACTTGCAGGAGCCAGACCATTCTCCTCCTTTAATGTGCACCTGGGTAAAATGCAAAACAGACTGGAAAAAAGCCCTGTTGTCCCTTTTTGTGCCAAGCAGGCCCCAGAGCTGACAGCCGGGGCTGCGCACGTGGCGCTGCTTCCCCAGCGCCTCCTCATTAGAAGCCTCTCCTGAAACATGCTCAGTGTCATATCCATTTAGTGTCAGGTGACAGGCATCTTCTTCTGTAACGTTCACTTTAACAGTGCTATTATTACTTTTACTTGAGTGCTTTGATTTAAGCCACGGGAGATGTCACAAATTAGTGTTTACAAAACTTAACACGAGGGGGCTGTCAGTACTTGCTTGAAGACAAGGATTTAGATGGTTGAGACCCCATTGAGGAGGTAGCAGACTAATTGCAGGAGCCAGGGTACAGAAGGATTCTAGACCTAAGTGTCACCTCAAGCAGAAGTGAAATTAATGATGTTCAGAGTGTAGCTTGGTGAAATGAAGCACCCTCCCCCCACTTTTGTTTTTGTTGTTGTTATTGTTGCTGCTTGGGGTTTTTATACAGTGCAAAAAGGAATTAAAATAACAGTGACAGAGTGCAGCTCACCTTGGTAACTGCTCTATCTGCTTACTGCCTCCTGCCACTGCCCATGAGATACATGAACACACTCCAACAGTGAGCATCTCTCTGCTCCTTACTTATAAACCAGCACCTGAGTTATGTGCTGCAAGAGCACAGATTCAAAGAGGGCTTGAATAAATAAATTGCATCATGATTCAAGGAGCATATACAAATTCTTCTGGGATCCAAGAATTCACTGACAGTATCTGTTAGTTGGGAGACTTTGTTTTCCAGCAGTTAGCTATCCAAGTGGAAGGAATCTATTTTGCATTTGGGAAAGTCTGAAAAACGTGTGTAATTGCTCTGACTAATAAACAGGAGAAATACAAATTGTAAAAGTGTGATATTTAAAATCCTTCAAGTATAGAAGGCGTCAGTGTGCAGAGGAATGCAGAGTATCCCTTAGAAACACAGCTCTCCTAAGACGCCCTTCAGCAAGGCAAGATATTCCCGTGTTCACTGTTAATGAACAACAACCTGCCACTAAACACACACCAGCACTAATGAGGAGTCTCATACAAGTGCAGCTTCCTTTGTGAGATGAGCACACCACCTCAGAGCCACCAAAGTGGCCGAAGGTCCCACCAGACACCTCCTCTCCAGCCTTTCATCATGATTCATTGCACTGCTCAGTGCAAATCACAAGCTACAAAATTACATTATCAGTACAGCTCTTTTTAATCAATTCAAGGTACTGATGTTTAAATATCTCCTGCACTGAAAAGCAATTGCTGTTTAAAACAAATTTTTTTTAAAGAAATCATTATAACATTCTCATAATTGCTTATCTCTCAGAAGAAGATAACGCAGACACAGCTGCTATTTCAAAGGCCATTTTATACATGTAACTCTCTAATTCAGGAACCTATTTATTGCTGACTGCATCGTGTGGCAGGGCTGTGGCCTTAATTACACTCCCACCAGAGGTATTTATACACTGTGATTTGCCCAAGGACTTTCTCCTCTGCTGGGTCTCCCTTCAGCAAAACATTTCAAGAGATGCTTGAGATCACACTCAAGTGATTTACTGAGCATCTCTACACTGGCTTTAGGGAGCTGTTTTCCTCTGGACGATGGTCCCTTTGCTGCACCCAGCCAGCCACACAGAGCACCTCGTGTGCCCCCCCAGCCCCCTCTGCTCAGTGTGGGTGGGTGGGTTCAAACCTCAGCATCACCCCCAGGCTCACCCTTGGAGCTCCAGGCCTGCCTCTCTAATAGAAAACCTCAGGAAAATATCTGTGTGGTAGATAAGGTCACATAATGCTGCTGGGGTCAACAGTCATCTCTGTCCGTCTGGATTTTAAAGAGGAAATATGATCTTGCCTTGAAAGTGAATATCTCCCTCATCTGCAGGTGAGGCTTCCTCCTGCCTGTGAAATGGAGCCCTGCCTCCCTACCCAGCACAGCCACAGCAGCAAGGCTGTTCCCCTGCTCAAATGCCAGGAGCCAGGACAGCACCCACAGCTAAACACACCAGCTCCTATTATCAATGGGATAGCAGCTCCCACAGGGCTCCCCAAGAGCACCCCTCCCGCACTGCTGTCCCCTTTTTTGCTGCTTCCCTAGCCCTGTCCAGCCTCTCAGGTCAGCAGGGAGGGGATGATGTCCCAGGACACTGCACCCCTGCACGCAGCAGTGTCCCCAGACAGGTGCCCACAGCATATTCCCACTCCCAGCCCCAGGGAGCAGGTGAGTCCCACACCAGCAGCCGTTGATGTGGTGCCTGCTCTAGCCAATACAACCAGAGGCTCTGGGATGTGGTGGGGAAGGCAATTCACATTTCAATCAGTGATTAGAGACCCTAGGAACCTTCCAGGAGCCAAAATTTCCCACCAGCTCACAAGTAATTCATTGCCTTTCGCCTGATGGGGCCTGAGATGCACATCTCCAGCTCCACAGTACACATTCCTCCGGGGGGACCCCATGACCACACCCTTTCTCCCATCCTCTTCTGCCAGGAGCAGGTTTGGGAAGTCCCAAAACATGATGGCCCATCAGGATCATCCATCTTCCATGAAGTACAGGCCTTAGGTCTTCCAAAAATTAATGACAGTGGAAAATCAGAGACATTTCTTGGGAAAATATACATCTGGATATACTATTGCTAGTACTGAAGAAGGTACTAGTGCTTGTGTTGTTCCAACAGCTAATTATCTTCACTTTTAAAAATGTGCATCCTTTTTCCCCTGACAGAAAACTATGCCAAAAAATTAGTCAAGCTAATCAGTGCCCTGACTCACTACCTAACATCTAAAAACAAGAGAAAGAGATGAGATAAAATACATGGGTAATACAGGTTCTAGAAAACTACAGATAAAAATACTCTGGAAACTAGGTTAAATTACCACGAAGATAAAGCACGTTAAAAAACAGGAGGATATGAATCAATAATTTACACTTCAGAACAGTTACTCAGACATTTACAAGAGCTTTCAAACACCTGTCTCCCTCATCCCTCTCCAAATATTGACCCTGACAATGATCCCTAGCAATTTGGTCAGAACTGAACTAATTTTTACAACCTCCTGCAATTTTGCTCAACAGGAACACGGCAAGTGAATGGAAAGGGAGAAAATATTTGAGGCTTAGGAGGGGACGCAGAATCTCACTTGATTGCAATTGTTGCCACCAACACAGTGTAGGTGATTTCCCACCACTTATAATTTAAACAAATTAATGCAGTTCTGCTGCTAAACATTGTGTTTAAGGACACAGAGCCCCTGATGCTGTTCACACAGCTGGAATGCAGCTCGGAAATGTCAGCTTTCCTCCCTACATGGCAAAAGCTCTACTGTTAATTTTGACATCTGGTTTTTAGTGAGATGCATTTCTTGCAGAGCAAATGCACACTGACAAATCCGGGGCCCTCTGTGTATTTTGGTAAATTGCAATCCATTATGGATATATATCTTGCTGTAATTAAATGTTAGCTTTGCAGTTGCAACGCAAGCTGTCCAAGTATCTGGTGGGAACATTTAATAACAATAATATTTTGCTACCTCATTTAAGTATCCCTAACACACTTCCCTGGATGAGTTTTTCCCCTCGATATATTAACAGCTTAATAGCACACAGGTGAAAGCAACGAGGTGATATTGAGATAAAAAACTGCCCTGGCAGCTTGGAGCCTCTCTGCAGAGGAAGCAGAACATTGACATGTCTGCAGCAGTTCCCACTGGGATCTGGCTGACAGCAAATATCATGGATCAAGACAGTGCTGCGACGATGCACAGCTCAATTACTGCACACTGCTCGCCCCGAGTGTGCTCTGAGGGCCTGGCCACGTGTCCCAGGGAGCTGAGGGGAGCACTGAGCACATCCCCCACAGGGAAGGAAGCAAGGCTGGTGAAAAATCTTCCCTGCACCCGCTTTCCAGCACTGCAAAGGAGTCCTTGCACTTTTCAGTGATAAACTATTTTTCTCCATTTAGCCCAAAATATTCAGAACACAAAATTAGATCCTTAAGTGAAGAATCACTTCTGTCCCAGAGGAGAATGGCTGAGGACATAGTCAAGGGTGGCAGGGGAGCACTACACAGCCAGGGCAGCCTGAGTGCTTGCTGGCCTCGGGACTGTGCCCTCAAATGCTGCTTCCAGGCACTCCTGCAGCAGCAGCTGCAGCCATGGCAGGCAAAATACTCCAGGCTGCATTTAGGCCTGACCTATGCTGAGATCCATTTGCTTCAGATGGCTCAGTTTGACTTGGCCCTGGACATGTATCCCAGTAAATCACCTCCCATCAACAGCACAGTATTCCAAAGGACTCCACGTCAGCCTGGTGGCACATGGCTCCCTGCCTTCTGCTGACCCAGCCGGCATCTGGTGACAGGAATGCTCAGCAATGCTTTGTCTTACAAGATCACATTGCTCCAGCAGGGCTCTGCAGCACTCAGCGAGTCAGCAGAGCCGCCCTGCCCGGCTGGGAATGCTCCCTGCCTGGAGGGGCTGCACAGGCAGCGCTCCCAGCCTGAGGGAGCCCAAAATCCCCGATGACCACCCTGACCTCAGGCTCTGTCAGCACATACAGGAGCTGGTCAAGAGGTTGTGGCTGTGCTTCAGACCCAGAGGAGAGGTGATCAACCCCAGCACTGAGACAGACACAAACCCCAGCGCTTCAAACCTGCACTCAGGCAATGCTGGTCTCAGATCTGCACTCACACGGGGCCAGGAGAGGAGAACAGACTCAGGCAGCACCCTGGGAAGTGCAGCTCATCAGCTGTTCAATGCCAGAACCCTTCTGAGCAAAGCAAAAAGCATTCACTCCCATGGCAGAGCCAGGTCACAGCAGCAGGCTGGAGACACGGCCACCCCCTCAATGTTGCATCACACTTTTCTGCTGTATTGCAAAGTTAGTTCATTTAGCCCAAAGCTTCAGCAATATCCAACTCCACCTGATATTAAGGATTCTGTCAGAAATAGATTAAAGGAGGCAGCAGTGGAGTAAATCACGGCAAGTTATGACAGAAAAAAAAAGTACAGTGAGGCCTTGACACCAGAAAAACAGACCAAGGAGTTATTTAGGCACAAGCATAATTTTTAATCTCATTAATTTTGCAAGAACTGTTCTCTATCTTAAATGATATAAAACAAAAATAGACTATAGCATCTAGAAAGAAAACCTCAAGCAGTCATTAAAACTTTTGATGCTGTTTATAATCAAGAAAAATGAATATAAGGTATTAGGGGGAAGGCAACTCAGCAGTACAGGTATACAGTTCCTGGGGATTTATGAGCAGCCTTGGTGAGGGGAAAGGGGAGTTTTCCCAAAGCTCTGCCTGCAGACTGGATATAGCAGCCACACAGAGCTTTACACGACAGGCAAACAGGCAACAAAGAGAATCACAGATTCTCATTTCTTCTAAATTGCTCACCACATCTTGCTCTAGCACATAAGACTTGGAATGCTATCCAACATATATCAAGACTCCAGACAGTAAAATCTAGAAGGAATTAGGACCTGTGTTTTTTCATCTTAAATCAGTACCTCATCCATCTACTGGAACAGTCCTGATCCCAGATAAAAAACAGTTTGCACCATCTGCTATTACTGTCAAATTCATTATTATACTCCTTGGTTGTATTTTGTTTTAAAGTGCTGCTTCATAGGAGGGAAGCAAAGCTCACAGTGGAAAGACTTAACTGATATCAGGGATCAGGATCAGGCCCCTAGTGAGTGGAAGAGAATTAATATTAATTCCTAACTTTCCTATTTGAGCATGACATGCCCCCGGGCTTGCTGCTTGTCTTAGCAGAATCACTATCTCCTGTTTAGGCATGACAATATTTGTCAAGTGTAATGCTCATTAGTCTGCTGTGTGGTCAGGCCAGCAGTGTATAAACACTGGGGAAGATCAGGTGGGGACTAAAGGTCTGTGCTTTGTGGTCAATTACAGCCATCAGCATTAATGATGTCACCATGGAGAGCCACACGGGCAGGAGAGAGGGAAGTGCTCTTCCAAGGCTGGTCTTGACAACATACCTTGGCTACGAGGAGCTGGCAATGAAAAATGTAGTGTGCACCTCCAGCCCCTGCCTAACCCTCTCAGTGATTTATTTCAAGAAGAGTCTAGTGGCTTCTTTTTTTAATACCTGAATAAAAGACAGGCTTTCTAACCTGAAGTGCATTCTCTTGTATACTTCAGAATCCACACTGTTGATGATACTTCAGCTTGATGTCTAATCAAAGAGAGAAAAAGTAGCACAGGAGCTGAAGGAAGTTTCCTATCTATGCCTTTGTTTTGAACTCTACACTTTACCCCCAAACCCTGGTATTTCCCAGCAATCCCTGACATTTTGACTCTATTTGCTTGGAGGGTTCTTGTCCCAGTTCCTATGCAAACTAAGAAAAAAACAACAGAGTTTAGTCCTCCTCTGCTTTTGAAATACTATGTTTGGGGTTTTTTTTAATTTTAGTAATTAGTAAAATGGGGCTTTGGGTTTGCAATCTCTTAAAACGAGAAGGATAAAAAATCCACTTTAAGTCTTATAAAAGCAGAAAGATGTGGCAATACTTAAAAATACTCACTAAAGGAAAACTAATGATATGGATAATCATCTTCAACTGGCAACATCCCACTCACTACCACAGGAGAGGGGTCACTCATCAGGCCTCTGCTGCCAGCCCATTGCAGGGCAGTGCTTCAGTGAAAGCACCATCAATGAAAGCAGAAATAGCACGAGCTTCTGCAATCCTTCCTCAGCTCCCCAAGCCCACTGGAGCACTGTAAATACAAACCTGAGACAGGCATGAGATAGCAGTAAATACCAGCATGAGACAGCAGTAGCAGGTCCTCAAAGCCCAGTGAAATTTGGCATATGCATAACGGACCAGGTAAGCATGGGTATTGCAAACTAAAAGGAAATAACTCAAAAATCCAAAGTCCAGCCCTTACCTAAGCATGAAATTACTTAAGTTCAGTTTTAAGCAGGATTTAAAACCATGTATTGAAGCTTAGGACAGGTTGAACGCCTTGCTGAAGGAAGAGTGCTTTCATTAGAGCCATCATTTGTTTAACCTATGACCATTCATTTCAATATAATTGGCATCCATCATCCTCACCAATGCAGTGCAACAGAGCACTAATATGGGGGGCCTGGCCATTTCCATTCATTTAATTGCATTTGTCAGCCTAAACAGAGCCCTCCATGGAAGGTTATTTATGTACTTGTCCATGGACAAACAAGCTAGCATTCAATATTTGATGCGTTCTCTAAAAAAGAAAACCACATTTTCTGTAAGTGAGGTGTAGCTCAGCCAGTAATTCAAACTCTCAGCATCCATGAAATCCTGCAATCCATTTATGCCTGCTTTGTGGGGCTGACGTTTGCTTGGTGGTCTAAAGCCTTTTATTTTTCTCTTTTCCTTTCCAGCATGTGCTCTTGTACTTACCAGGGCACTTAGAGTACTATTTAGGTTGCTGCCTGCGATATTTTCAAGCTACTAGAAGACAGTTTCTTAGACATTTTCATAATGTTTTGAAATGCTGATGAGGATTTAGCATTAAAATTAATGGCAGCCAGCCGTGGTCTTTCAGATGTGAAAGACTGTGCAGTATTTTCTGGGAAAAAAAGGGGGAGCAGTGGGGAGAAGAATGGAGATATAAATAGCCAGTCTTGCTTTTCTCTAGGCAGGATCCTTTTAATCATGTAAAATAGATTTTAAAGATTAAAGACTCTAGGCTCCTTTCTGCTTTTGCTCATGTCTCGTATCACCAATTTTTTTGTATGTAATTTGAATGAAAAAGGACACACATGGTGTTTTCATTTGCATTATCCCAAACTGGAATCTCCCCTTGAAGAACTCAGCCCCTACACCTCCTTTGCTGCAAGGAGGACGCCACCATACCTGTGTGGAACAACATAAAATAGAAGGAAAAAAACCAAAAAATCATTACCCTAGTTCTTGGACCCGGAACTTCGGTTTTCTGAGATTTCATTTGGAGCTATGTCCTATGAGCTGAAAAGGAGACAGAAGAAATATGGTCCAGCAGCTGTGTATGTATGAGCTGCAGCCTCAGATTTCATCCCAACACCATAAAACTGCACGTTGAAAACCTGCACTAATTGAAATAGGGGCATCAGCAGTGGGAAAAACAGCTGCACCAGGGGCAAGAGATCTCTGTTCCTGCTCAGAAAGTTCAGTGGTACCAGGGGGGTTCTGCAAGAGCTGCCAAAAGTGGAGGGCAGAGAGGAAAGGCCCAGCTCCACAGAGGAACAGTGAATCAAAGTTCTCCTGCAGGACACCACTGCCTGGCAAGAAGCCAAGGGGAGGCTAGGAGGAGAGAGTAGATGGAAGAACTGAAAATCTGGGGCAGAAGATCCTGTCCATGCCCATGAACAGTCTGTCGACAGAGCTGGAAACAAGAGACTTCCTTGTTCTACCCCTGCCATGACAAACCCTCACTCCCTCTCACCAAGACACACAATGCAACAGGACTTGCATCTCAGCACAGGTCAGTCTTCATTCTTAAATCCACTTTTCCAGTGCAGGTTACAATCAATTCCTCCTAGACATTGACCAGAGCATCCTTTCTCCACCTTGCACTCCTCAGACTTGCAGCTACAGTCCCACTCAGTTTCCAGCTGTGCCTCTCCTGGAGCAGGAAGTCCCTCATCTCCTCCAGGATTCTGAGGCCAACAAAAATCAGTGCTGGAATGTATTGGTTTTATTATCTGTATTTAGTTGTACTTCTCAAACGACACAGGCACAGGACATCTGGATAATTCTCCTTGATTACATTTATAAATACTCAGAGCATCCTAACTTTGTTCCATATACTAAAATACCAGTGGCCTCATCAGCTAGATATTCTTTCATATTCATAAGCCAAAGAATAGAAAGGAAACAAAGGACACTGTTCATCAGACACAGGCCCATAAATTCTCCTAATGACATTTGGAATTCACCTAAAAATCCTGGCCAAACCTGAGACAGTTTTCTGGTGAGCTTCATCTCCGTGGGTTGAACAAGTAGAGTCCTGTACCTCCCACAATTATTCTGCCATGCACGTGGCCTGTGGAGAGAGAGGTACCTAAGAGCAGAAAAGCCACATTTATATTTAAGAAGCTGTTGTCATTCTAAGCAGTGCCTTCTTGTTGGGACTACATGGTTAGAGTGAAAATAAATCATAGCAGAGTTTGTGTTGGATTAGACCTTTAGAGATCACGTAGTCCAATCCTTCTGAATTGACCTGAATGAGAACAGGCTGCTCAGAGCCCCATCCAACCTGATTTTCAGTATTTCCATGGATGGGGCATCCACCACCAATCTGGGCTGTGCATTCCAGTGTTTAACCATATTCATCATAACAAAAAAATTCTTCCTTACATCTAAAACAAACACGCGCAACCATACTACAATAAAACATGTCTGTTGTTACAGGGAAAGACTTTTTCGTGACAGCTCTGGAAACGAAAGTTCACCAAGCCCATATAGCGTGGGAAGTGTCAGCACAAACCTCCCACAAGAGCCTCCACCAGCGTGCCCTGGGGATGAGGGCAGCGTGTTCCCAGCCTCCAGGCCCTGCCTCCCTCCCCAAAGCGGCCACCAGCATTCCCAATTAATTCCAGGTGGGTTTGTTCCACAGGCACCGATCCACTTGGAGCTGAACCAAAACGCTCCCCTGGCTGCACGGATACTGCACATACTCTGCTCACTCCCAGCCTGCAGATCTGTTTCAAGGTCCTGACCCGAGTTTTTAAAGACCTTAATAGGCGAGGGCCTAATGAACCCTGGAGACTGCTTCTTACTGCACAGCCCAAAGCAGCAGCCGTGATTGCTCCGGGTGAGCAGGGCTAAGTGAGCTCAGGGTGAAGCCCTCCTCGCTTTCTGCAGCCAAGCCTCTTGCCACCAAAGCCTCAGCCCTGACTTTTAACAAGAATCACATCCTCAGACACTCATCTGCAGTCCTGCCACAGCCTTCTCCACTATGGCTGCTGCAGCATTCATTAAAACATAGCACCAAATAAAGAAAGACTGCATTCAAAAAAAAACACCAACAAAACTTTATTTTTCTTCAGGTCTTTGCAGAAAGCCATGGTGTTGTCGCATCCTCAAGAGCAAAGGGAGAGGGGCACTTTCTTATATTATAGAGAAGCAGGTTTGGTAGTGAACATGAAAGGTGAAGGTCTCATCCTTGTTGGGCTACAGCCAGGGCAGCTCAAGCGCTGACATCCTGATGGAGCAGCTCTGCAGTGAATAGGACTAGCCCTCTTTCACATCCAGACCCCCAGAGCATCACCCTTCCTAGCAAACCTTGGGAGAGCCCTGCCAGATATGTGTGTGAAATCTTCCTACTTGGTAGGAGCCAACACTACATGCAGTTGAAAGAAGAATTTCCCAGTTCCTGGTATATTAATGCTCCCTCATTTTCTTATCAGGCTTTTCTCACTCTTGCACATGCAGCCTCTGCTTTTTCTGCTACACAGGTATGAATAGAAATGCAGAATTACCCTGCCCCTAAATGCTGATTTGAAAGCTTGTCTGTACCCTCCATCCTGCTTACCGCTCGCTATTTCATACTTTACTATCAACTTTAAAATAGATGAGAGCCTGATGAGCTGAAACACATCCAGCCTGTTACTCCCACAGCACTAGCACCACTCTCTCCCTACAGTCTTTCTCTCCTTCATATCCATCTGTCCCTTTTGCCTCCCTCTGCCACCTGCCCTATCCTTTCAGCAGAGCACAGCCCTTGCTCAGCCAGAGCTCACCTGCACCTTCCAGGGGCCCATCAGGCACAGTTTTTGCTGAAGCCCTTGTCTGGCCAAGCAACTCATTCCTCTGTTCCTAATGTTTGAACTTCAGCTGGCCACCCTGGGCCCTTTTGGACAGCATGTTCATCTGCTTTTACAGCCTGCTGTGTTTTGTAAGCACAGGTTCCTTCAGAAGAATAAGCAGTAATTACTGCAGCCACACCTATACTGGAAATACCTGTGCAATGATCTGTAACTCATACGAAGAAAACAAGAGCTATAAAGAAATAAGCATCCACTTGATATCTGGTCCTTCTCTGCAGCAGAGACCCGATTCTTTGAAGCCCTGAGCTTTCATAGCCCCTGAGGGACTTCAGTTTCTTCTCATACATGCAAATACAAATCAGAAGTCACACTATTGAAGCCAAGTGAGTTATGCAGGTGCAACCTCAATTGACAGAGAGCTCATGGATGTCAACAGAGCCTGGAACAGGTGCCCTTTCATTTTTCATGCAATTTTTCATTCTCAGCCACTTATTTTGCACAGCTACACCAGCACGTGTAGAGTTGGTGCAATAGGATGGCTGATATTTAGGAGAAATCACACGCTCAGATCAATGCACACTGCAGGTATTCAGCTGGAACCAAATATGTTGGAAGCAGTGTAAACCCCAGGGGGCTTGTTTGCTAATCAATAAACACGAGGAACGTATGCCACTGAGTTATTGCTGCAGTGTTAATTGTAGCTACACAGGAGCGTTTTTTTTCATTGCTAAAGAAACAGACATCTTCAAGAAGTGCGGCTTTTACAAAACAGAGATGATATGAAAAATACATCGCTGTTCACTTCTCTGATTTTTTTGGCTTTAGGAAAGCAAAGGAAGTTCTCTGTTTTGTGACTAATTAGAATCTCCCTGTGCTGCCTCATGAAGGAGAAAGGGAAGATCGCAGTGCTTCCAATGCCCTGGCTTACCACAAGTGACATTTAAGCAGTCACCTAGGGGAAAATCCCAATGGGAGCACTGACAAAGCCTACCATTTGAAAAAGGTCACACCTTCTCTTCTTGCTCTGAATAGATGGTGCTGACCTTAAAAACCTTCCAGCCCCAGTCTCCCTCCTCACGAGCCTGTGATGGAGCAGCCAGCCAGGGCACTTCCAGCCAGGAAGACACACAGGGCACCATTGCTCTGCAGAATTTTCTTATGCCTTGTTTTCTTCTTGATAAATTGCAGATAAATCAACTCATCTGAAAGCAGGTGCTCCCGAGCATCAGCAGCACAGGCTGATATCAGTACAGGAGCTCCAGGCAGGGCACAGGCTGCAGTGGGGTAGAGATGTCTCTAAGGTGGCTGCCTTTAAAATAGATGGCAAAAATGTAATAGCACTCCAGACCCAGGTGGACGTGGCATTTGGTGTAAGTGTGAAGTAAAAATGAGGATTCATAAAAGTAGCTTTAATCAAGGCATTCAGAGCAGGAATTGCCATTTAGCAGCTCTGATTCAGCCTCTGGAAGAGCCTATTAGAAACAGACATTAAAAAAAACTAGCCAGCTCAAGTTAGCTTTGTGAGACCCCTCTCTTGTTTCATTGATTAAGGCCCATCCTCACTCATCAATTTAATTAGAGAAACAAAGAACAGGCAGATGGAGAAACAACATCTTCACCCTGTGGATGGAAACTAAACCTCTGCTAACACTCCCAGCCCAAGGTCAGGCAAGGCTATCAGAGCAGAAGTCAAACCTGGATTCATGAGGTTCTAGCTCCAGGCCTCATTTGAACCTCCCAGTGTAATCCTCTTAGTCTGAATCTCTAAGTGTTAGCCCTAACTCTTCAATTTTATGAGGAATTGCCATCCTACCACCAGGCTGTCAAAGTAAAAGTAGCACCATGCCAGGCAGCTGGACTCAAATATAGCTCTCTGCGCCCCTCAGTACCAATCAGAGGCCAATCCTCCACACGGGCTGCAGAGATTTCCAACTGAGTCATGCTGTGGGATGAAACAGGACAGCCCACAGAGGTAATCCCAAATGCTGCAGTATGCTAGAAAATCAGTCCCTGACTGCTGCAGTCATGAAAATACAATAAACATGCCCTATGATTCCATTTTTAGTTGCTTTTCAATGCAGCACTGCAGTTTGTCAGGCTTTCTTGTCCCAGCTGGAATAGATGAATTGCTGATGCTTTTTAGGACCATTGGCAGATGAGCACAATAGAAACATCGCTCAGATATTGATGACTAATGCACACAGAACGTTTCCAAAAACTGTGTTGCCATCGCAGCTAAACAAAGTGTACTAAATTAACATTCACATGGAAGGAGAGCAGCTCATTTCCACATATTCAGCATTTAAATGAACCTATGGCACTGCTGTGAAACTCAGCTGAAATCAAAAACTGGCCACAGTTCTCTTGAAAGTTTCATGGACCTACCAAACCCTAACTCAGGTTTCAGGTTGGCAGCAAAGCCTGGGATCTCTCACAGGGTTTGGGATTTCATTATACGAACTTCTAGCCACTACTAGAAGAGCTTCTCTCAGGTCACAAACCTGCAGATATCATCCTCTCTTTAAATTATTGTTGCCTTGCTACAGAATTGACATGAATTACTTGTAAGGAACAGTCTGGCACATTTCAAAGCTCAGAAATCTTTTACCAGCTCACAGGAATTAGATCAGCTTCTTCATGGGAAACCTCGCAGACAGTTTTCCCTTCAGGACCGGAAGTAATCTGCTTGAGTATGGCACAGGACAGGGCTACCCCTGCAGAGGTAACAAAATCCTTGTAATGGCTGAAAATGCCACCACCACAAGAACTGAAAGCACAGAAAAAATAACCTAATTTAGAAAGAACCCAAACCAACAACAAGAGCAAGACAGGGGAGGTACAGACAGACTAATGCAGCAAAAGGAAGAGCCCTCTGTCTGGAGCAGGGCTAAGAATATGACTCATGAAGTTCTGTTGCCGTCATCTCTGACTAAACCTTATATTGAAGTCCAGAGACAAAATGATCTGATTCTATGGAGAGTTCAAGCACTTGGAGAGAAACAGAACTCCCAGCTCCAGCTCGCAGCTCACACCGTCATTTGAACCCTCCTACACAGGGCTGATCCATCCACTTGAAAAATTATAAGCAGGAAAAAAAACCCACACTAACTTTTCCTGCCCTATGTGCTCTTAAACTTTCTATTATGATAACAATAAAATGTAAAAATTCAGAAGCACAGGCCATTTCAAATCTCCAAGATAGTGCTCTCTGTTTTACGGCTGAAGTTAAACATACCCTTCAACATTTTTTGAGGATTGGTGCTTCAACACACTTAGAAATTGTCTTGAGTATTTTTTTCTAGACCCCTATTCAGATTATAGTTTGTTCTTCAGGTACAAACAGAGTAGATCTCACTCTCTCTGGCTATGTTATCAAACCCAAGAAGTTCCTTTTTGTATAGATTTCAATCATCTTTGCACAGGCAAAACTTGTATTGACTCACAGTGTGCTTTTTACAATGCCATCAAACCATTAAGAACCCTAGATACTGGCTCATATATCATAGATAAAGATCCATCACTCCTTTTTAAACAGGAATATCACCTCCATGCTCCTGTGATTGCCACTGCTCAGAGCCAAACAGGGTGGATATATTTTAGCAAAAAATCTCACTTCCAACAGACTGAGCCCATATTCGCGAAATTATTGAGGGGAGAGAGGGAAGAACAGGAAATGTTCTTGAAAATAGTAGAATGTTTTTATATATCTCCTGGATTTCTCTTTCATTACATATGGGAGCAGTGCCTTTAATGTAACTAACATGTGGCAGCCACAGGGTAACCACAGAGAGTAAATCTGTCCTGCAGGAGGAAGCTCAAATGCAGCAGGGTTTGCTTCAACTGCTAGGAAAGTATCAAAAAATCTTTTTAGCAGTGGTCTCAACTGGGGGTGGAGGGGAGGAGAACTGAGAAAACACTAATAGTGACAGCTGAAAACAGAAATGTCTCAGCATTTGTGGGTGGGGGAATCAAACAGGTCCCAGCATCCTGTCAGTGCTCCTGTTTATGCTCCAGATTTGTTCTTGTTGGGGAAAAAAAACATCAAAGCAATAGATCTAAAAGTCTTGAGGTGGTCTTGAGATAGATATGTTTATGAGCAGCAGTTAATCACAGCATTTCCAGAGATGTACACATTTCTGTGCAAAAGCCATGCGAGCTAGAGGAATTGCAGTGAGACTTGGCTCAAATTGCCCTATTGTTGGGAGATCACAGTCGGTTTCACTGCTTCCCTTCAATATTCCCATCAGGACTGCAGCTCCCTTGCTTTGTTCCCCAGACAGCCCAGCATTTAACAGATGTCCTAAGTAAATCATGATCATTTGGTAGGCTTTGGGAATAGAAGCTAGATGGAAAAATCGCAGTCTAATAAAATAATCAAAAAAGTACCAGCACATTACAGGCCATTTCAAAATAAATTAGGGTATCTTTTAAATCTCTGCACAACAATTTGTATTTGAAATCAAAAGACTGTATGTCATTGACTTTCCCCTGAGTAATCTGAGTGAGAGAGCTCTCTGAGGTGCAGTAATAGGATGTAAGTGAAGAACTGGGTATTATTTTACCCGTGCTGTGATAATCTGAATGCATCACTGCCCAGCATCATAAACAGTGAAGTGAGACGAACAAACAGCACTTTCAAAACCCCCATTGCATTTGGGGACTGTAGGAGGGGGTGGGAAACCAGGTCTCCAGTGAGAGAGAAAGCAAACATTTAAAACTAAAGCAGAAGCAACACTGTATTATTTAAAGTCTAAAGAGGAAAACTACAAAAGCCTCCTTTTCACCTCTCCAAGAAGGAAAAAAAGGCAAGTCAGAAGCAATGTCAGGAAATAATGTTGCAAGCAGGGAGTGCAGTTCTTAATAATCAGCAGTACTTTAAAGATCTTCTTGAAGTTTTGCACTGAGACACTATAATTAAGGAAAGAAATCAAAGCTTACCAGTTATCATCTCTCTGGAGCAGGGAGGGAGCTGATGCTACAGGATCTTTCCACAGAGTAATGTACACTGCAGAAGTACCAGGAAGGGAAAAAAACTGATAGAGCCATTACAGACAACAGCAACCCTGTAGGTCATGCTCTGTTTTCCTTCTCTTTCCCAGCCAGCCAGGAGGGTTTCCTCCTTCTCCCCCAGGCACAGCCCCCTTCCCCCTGCCCTGCATCCCACCACCCACACGGGGACAGGCTCCAGGCTCATTTTAATGGTGTCAGGAAGGGGAAACCAAGCCTTTAAGCTGCCTCTTGCACAGACTGGGGTGAACAGTGCAGCCACCCGGGAGCTGGATTATCTAAAGGAAGGCTCAGCTCAGTTCTGAGTCTTACCTGCACTAATCAGGGCAAATAAATTATTTTTAAAGCATGAAGACAGAGAAAAGGATGATTATGTGTAATTATTTTAAAGAATTGTTTTAACATTCTTTTCAATGTGAACTGTGGGAGTTAATGCTGCACACACTGAGGAACCCACAGAGGTTTCTCTGTCTGGGAAAGGATTCTCACACAGAGATTTGCCTCCCAGGAGATAGCTGTATCTGCTTGCCTACCTGCATCCTCCACAGCCTACCCAGAGCTGTGCAGACACTGCCCAAGCGGGGAACAGAGCTCCCTCCTCCTCTTTTTAATCTCTGTGTTTGCCCACAGACAACTGGGATCATGAAGCAGAAGAGTCACCCAGCACACCAGAGGGAAGGTACATCTGCTACTCTGCACCAAATCTGGAAAACAACAAAGTGGCAACTGACAATCATATTCAACAAGCAAACTCCTGCTTTTCCTAGAAAACCCCCAGAAAATGAGTTTTTTTCCTCCTCATTTTAGTTCACAATACAACAATCCAGTGTTATGGGTTTGCATCCGTTTGCCAGGTCATTCACATTTAATTTCTTTTGTCTGTAATTTTTCTTATGGCTTCCACAGAGAAGGCAGATAACACTACACAGAACTCCTATGTCAGTAGCACCCCAAGAAAAACCCAGGTACAGTTCAGTGGGATACATACCTGCACTGAATAAAAACCCTCACAGACTGATCTGTGAGTTGCTCCTGAATAACTAAGGGTGATTGGATCTGAGAAACATAATAGCTTTGTACACCAAGCCAGTCCTGCTTTGACTCCAGATGCAAAATTACCATTTTTCTGCTGAAAGGGTGATTTCATGCCATAACTTGCATGGCTAAGGTTTCCAAAGAAGACTTTTGTTTAGATAAGGACAAGAGATGCCCTGAGGCTTGTATTGTAATGTTATATGGATATATAGATAAAGGAATTTTTTGTTGAGCTGAGGGTGTGGTGTGATTTTTATCTGCATGATTACTTACTGACAGACACTGGGAACAGCAAGATTCTTCCTGACCTTTTTTCACCTCTGCCTGGTTGGTTACAAGCTTCACAGCCAGTGCAGTTCCTGGGTACCACAGGCAGCCCAAACTGCAGCTGGTTTCTCTGCATGCCCACCATCAACTCTCCCAAGACACTTCAGGAGCATTGCTGGAAGCTGCATTGTGCATCTTGTCCGAGGCCACTTACTATTCTTCTTCTTATCTTCTACTTCAGTCAGTGGATTATCTCAGTTCAGATTACTAGAAGGCTGTAAAACTCTATCTCAGCCTAAAAATTAATTCTCATCAATTTCTGAACTCAAGACCAAAGCAAGAGATTGGATACTTTGGGTTCAGTAATGTCAAAACGAGACTCACTAAGGGGATAGCTGATCCTAATAACTGCAAAGCCTTTTCAACCAAATCAGAAAATAAAAATCACTCCTGTTTTCCAGAAAGGAAAAATGAAACTACTGACTGCCAGGGTATGACAGAAACCTTCAACTGCTGGCTGAGGAAAGCTGCAATAAGGCAGAAGACAAAGACCCTGGGATAAAGACCCTGTTCTTGCAGCCCTTCCCCTGCGCACTCTGGTCCCGGCTGGAGCCAGCGTGCTGACTCTGCACTGCTGTGGGAACACACACAGCAAATGGCTGCCCTCCAGCTTTGCAGCTAAACATGCTTCCCTCCTCCTTGCCCTCTAATTGATATCCCAAATCAGCAGCCTTGAGCTTGTCTTTAAACACGAGCATAATCTCAGGCTCAGACAACTGATCCTCCAGCAGGAACAAAAAGACAGGCAGTAATCGGCTCCAGCAGTGACCAGAGTCATGAACAAGTCATGGAAATGGCATTTCACAGTATTCACTGTCAGGTTTTGTGATGTATGATTTCATGGAGTATTTTGTTTTGTCCAGCCATCTAAGTTTCAAAAGTTTCAATAGTAAAATTGAAGCTTTCTTCTAGCCAGAAAGATACCAGTGAGTGCACGTAAGTACAACTGCAGTTTAAGTCATGCAATTCAACAGTACCATTACAACAAACTCCTGATAATGGGACAAACCCAGTACCCCATTAATGCAAGTCCCAGGGGTAAGGTAGTTAAAAAACAAATATGAAAACATTGCTGAAAATATGAGTACTTCTAAAATGTAATCCAACTCTAGAAGCTTCAAAATATTAAAGAAAGATTTTTGCATCCAGTTCCATTGATAACAGCATTTGAAGAACCCTCTTTCAGCAAAAAGCTGATAGTTAGAAAGGTTTTGAGGGTTTTTTCCCTCCTGTTTTTGCTTTCAAACTACCTATGAAGCAGCCCAGCATGACAGTGGCACTGTGTTAAGGGGATTGAATCCTCTGTTACTTTAAGCTCAAAGATTCTTCACACTTTCAGCCTTATCCTTATTCAGCTATGGAAGGGAAATAATCTGCCTTGGATTTTACTTCACATTTCAAAATACCAAAACCATCCAAACAAGAACTTCTTGTGTACAGGGCAAAGTCTTTGTTTTGACTGGCACCCAGGAGGAATTATGACATACTATCATCAAAGCAAACTGCAGATTATGGGGTAAGCAAAACAAGTTCTCAGTTTTCTGAGTTTTCCCATCATACAAATATCTCAGTAATTAAACAGGTAAAATATATATGTGTTAAAACCCTGGAACCAATGCAGTAAACTGATTTTTAAAAATTAACTACTGTCCACACAGAAGATATTTCTTGAGCATATGAAAAGCATATGCAACTTTATTATATATATGCTTTTAAATAGCATTCTATCAGGTTTTGTGGATATGTACACACATAACAGAAGTATTTAACACATCCACATCATGGTCACATGTGCACAAATATACTGTTCTGCAGTGGAAGAACGCCCTTCCTCTGTATAGGAACTACTGATCTGTTATAAATTTCATCTTAGCATAAAGATTCATCTTGGTGCCTTGGAAAGAGGTGCAACATCTTGAAAGATGCAACAAACTATTTCGAATTGGATAACACAAAACAAATATTGAGCACACCCCTGAAAGTCACCACCTCTCCCCACAGCACATCACCATCTTGACAAGATGAATAGGGCAGCCAGACACTGTCACTGTATCTCCAAATGTATAACATAACAGGTAAGGACAAAGAGTAAAGATTTTTAGCCAAAATGCAAATAAGAAATTCTATGTTTTCAAAAGTCTGGTTTTCATCAACTTTGACCTCATTCGGTTTCTTACCTCTCAAACATTTGCTTTTCATAATTCCACTTTTCTAACAAAGCTCTTCCAAAGTCCTCTAATCGATGTGTATTTTTAAAGCCACACAGGTCCTTTGTTGAAGCCTCTATTCTAATCTGGGAACTTTAATTTTCAGAGAAGCCGATTCCTTAGTGGTACGGAAGCATCGAGATGAAGGTTCAGTGAACCTGAGGTCAATAAGTCACGCATTTCTTTTGACTAGTATTTGTTCTTGACAAGCAGGCTGCTCACAAATCCCTTTTGCAAGTTTAAGGCTCTGTGTAGCCTGCAGAGACAAAATTAGAATATAAACATCTACTCACTAGAGAAAACAAGGGAGTTATTGTCACTGTAAAGAAGGAGACATCCAAACCATACCCCCTCCGCATTAATTCCACTATTGTGCACAGGCAAGATGACAGTTATACCCACCAAGTAAACTGCAGTTATCTAGTCAAATGATCATTTAATGTTCTTTATTTTACTTTTTCTAAGGAAAATTGATTTCTTGCTATTTATGTTCGAGGTATTTCATTGTGCTGTGATTATAAACTAGACTGAATGCATTTCCACCGACTCCCTGCGAAGTGTGTTTTACAGCCCTTCCTGTTTGCACAACGCAAGATGTCTTTTTTAATTGCCAGTCTGTTTTTTTAAGTAGGATGCATGCTTGGTTGTTTACTCAGAAGCTCTGAGAGAGCCAGGCTGGACTCGTCTTCCAACAGGCTGCTGTGAGGTATGGAAGGAAATATCCCCAATAATGATGTCTGCTATGCAGATGACAAAACCCCCCTACAGCCCATTAAACTTCATCAAGGCTTTGCAGATCTCTGAAATTTAACTTGTCAGGACAATTCCTGGGGCGGGTCCTGGGTCACAGCTGTCACTTGTATGCCATCAGGTGCTCTCTTCCATCCTGCTGGAAGGATTTCCAGCCTGGGTGGACAGTGCAGAACAGCACAGCTGGAGCTGGCTGAGGTTGCGCAGCAGGAGCACCAGGACTGAACCCACATCACCAGATCCTTTCTCCCACACACCCTATTAGCCCCTTATCCCTGCCCTGGCACAGAAATAACCTGAAATGACAGTTCAGGGAGTGCTGCAGCAACTGTGTTTGAGCTGATGGAACAGCAGGGCACATCCAAGCTCTGCTGCTGGTGTGACACCAGCACCGTGCTGAGCCAGGTTAATCAGGGAATTCACTCCCATTACCTCATCTCTGAGGAAATTAAGTGATCTTTACCTGAGAATGTGCAAACTTTCCACCTCTCATCTGGTTAGTTTACCCACCCCCAGGCTGAGAGCCTTTGCAGAATGGACACTTAGGCTCAGGTGTTGAAACACATTCAACATCCTTTGAATATTTTCTTTTTATTTCCTTCCCACATCTCAGTATGTAAAACCTTATTGCTGTGGAAATAAACGTGTGAAAAATCAATCAGGGACCTTTGCAAGCTATAAAAAACCCAACACAGCATCACAGGTTTACCACCAGGACTTAAAAAGAAGCTCTCTACAAAACTGTGTGGGAGATATTCCCCATGACATGAGGATTTTGATGGACATACACAGTATTTTGCATAATTCAGCAACTATTTACCTAGAAAACCAGTCACCTTTACAAACACATAGCTCTATAAATACTATTTTACTGCTGTCCTGGTCATCTTTAGCATCCCCTAGACAACCCTGAAACACTCAGGAAAAGGCGGATTCTGGCAACTGAAAAGTTGACAGGCACACACAAACACACATCCCGTAACCCCAGCTACAAGACACTTTCTTGGCTGCCCATACAGAAAATTCATGATAACTACAGTGAATAGCATGAAACAGAGGTCAGCAAAAATGCAAGAATCACTCCATCAGCATGAGTATCAGCCCTTTGCTGACAGCAAAAAGTAACTTCATCACAGCTTAAAAGGGACAAACCTACATCTGAAAAAATTAAAAGCAAATAAACTCGCCTTAATCCAGCCTTGCAAACCCTGCTCTCCTAACTCCCTGTTGCCCAGGCTGGAGAGCGTTATGACACCTTGGCAGGACAGGTTTAACCAGCAGCATGACCTGACCTGGTGTGCAGGGAGAGCCCTCTGTGCCCACAGTCCAGCCCTGAGGTGTGCTGCAGCACCGCTGGCTGCGCCGTCAGCACGCACGGCTCCGTCCAGCAGCGATCCCGAGTGCAGGGGCCATCATCCCTGCCCGAGCTCACCACAGCGCCTGCTGACTCCAAACACCCCCACCATGCTCCTATTCTGGTTAGACAGAGGCTCACCAGCACCCTCAGCAATGCCTTTCAAATTCCCAGCCCTGCCTTCTTAGTGGATCCTCCCTAAAACAACCACTGCTCCTAGAAGAGCCCCTTTGCTGGCAAGATGTACTTCCCAGAAATCTCAAAGGCAAGGAGCTGAAGAGGGGGCCTGTCTGCATCAGACAAGCACATTAAGCTCTGCATGAGCCTGTGTTTGCCCTCTATTCTGCAGACAAGTCATTAGCTGAGCTGTTTCCCAGTCAGATTAGGAAGGAAAATCTCAGAATTATAAATTCAAATTTGCAGGGTCTGATTCTCTGCTGGATTGGATAGTTCCAGCAACAGTTCCACATAAAGCAAGTGTAAGACGATGCTACATGAGAACCAGCCTCATTGAAATCACCAGGATTGTCCTTTTAAAGGACCATCTCGTTCAGGGTCCATGAGAGCAAAGCTGTTCCCAAGAGGGTTTCAATTGCAAGTGAGAACTACAGGGAGTTGTGAGAAAACAATTCTCCCAGGCCTTGAGGATAAATCCTCACATCTCTTGGTCACAGCTCCACTTCTCCCAGGTTTGTGAGGAAGCTCACAGTGCTGATGATACTGAGCTCATGTAAGTGTCAGTTATTTTGGAATCTCTCCAGAGAGAAATATTTTGACAGTCATATTCTGTTCATTATTCTTCCAGGAGAGGAAACACGCACGTCGTTATCAAAAGGAGTACAGTCAGCCCACCATGCTCTTGCCTGACTGGCTTACTTATCTTGATAAATGCCGGCTAAGATCAGGACTTAGTGCCATTAGATGTGTCTAAAACATGAAGCTGTCATTACTGTGTCAGCACCAAGGATTGTTTCCAACCGTGATAATGGTGGGGCCACGTTTCGAACAAAGACAGATTTGAGTCTGCAATGGCCTGCCACCCCAGCTGGTTCCCATTACTGCACAGAGACCTTTTGCTCATGATTATGAGCTTCACCATTTCTTTCTTTTTAATTGGAAACCAGAAATATCCTCCCCATCTATGACTCATATTGGGCCTAGCAAACGGTTACCTCATGGTTAGGGGCTGGCAGGGTTGGAGTCTGCAACAGTTCAAAGATGTGTTTGATGCAAAGCCTGAGGAACAGCGAGTTAAGAGCTCCAGACTGCAACCAGCTCTGTCACACAGATCCTGCATCCTGATCCTCCCCCACTGCCAAAGCCCCAGCAGCACAGGCACCACGGACACAGCTGATAACACACAATGCTGGTGCAAGAACACGTCTCTGGAACACCTTTTTGACTCTGGTCAGCACTAAGGTGAGCAGCTTCATACCGACAGTGAGATGGGAGGAACTAGAATTCATTCTGACCTGACTCAGCCCAATATTTAAGCAAAATGCTTAAGTACTTCCCTGTCCAGCAAAGCACTTAAGTATGTGGTTTAATTTATAAAGGTAAATGTTTATGTGCTTTGGACTGTTGAACTGGCAGCTATTACACCATTACACCAACTGCTATGTATGCACATATAATTATGTATAGACAACTGTTGTTAAAAATATATCTATAGCTGGTTTTAATCTCAGGTTTAAGGGATTCTCAGTGGGTTTGTAGAAATTACATAGCCCTGCAAACAAACATAATTACATACATCATTCAGTTGCTTTCCATTTTCCTAGCAGAGATCTGCAAGGCAGCAGCCTGTGCTTTATTCCCCTAAGCCAGCACCTGAAGCTGTGTCGTGTTCCTGTTCCCACCAGACTGAGTGCAGAAGATTCCACATGAATATAGATTTAAGACTTGCTGCTCAAAAATGTGCAATGTCAAGTGTCCCACTGAGTTTTACTGAGTTGACTGTGGCAATATCTGCCAGGCAGTGCAGCATGATCATTTTAGACTTTAATCCTGCCTAATCCTGTTCTACAGGGTTTCATATTCCCTCCCCTCCTCTTTGCCTGACAGTTTTGGCACCTATACCACACACATTACATTACTTATTTTGAAAATTAAGGTCATCTGGATGTCTTAGGGTAAGGACTTTTGCTGACCATAGGGTTTATCTGAGACCCAAAACCCAGCATCTTGTGTTTTCACCTTGGAGTTCTGTCCTGTCTCACCTCAAACCATTTAAATTCTGTTGTGCTGAAAGCTCCCCACATTTTGCTCAGTTTACACTTCAGTCGGTGGCATCTCTTATTTACAGTACATTGTAATGCAAATAGTTTGCAGCTATTCAGCATAACAAAACCCTGATTTCAGAAGTAGCAGAAATCACGTGCCTTTTTTGATTTTCCACCCCTATGGCAAAGCAACAACTTACCATCCCTAAAATAAAACCAATTAGAAAAAAAAAGTAATTTCCTAGCAAATAGAGTATAAGAACCAATTTGTTCAATTGTCTCACTGGAGCTGCAGGGCTAACATCAGGTGGAAGCTTGGCCCTTGCTTGATTAGGAACTGCCAGTTTTGGAGGAGGTACTGGGCATCCTCCTCCCTGAGGAAGGGAAGTGCTCTTTAGGTGCCCAGACACCACAGAGGCCACAGCCTCGTTGCCATTCTCTAGCAGCCAAGTTTCATGTTTTTTAAGTACTTTGCTTCCATAGAGAAGGTAATAATGCCTCCTGAAATGAGGAGAGAGATGAACCCACAATGAGCACCAGACTTAAAGGGGAGAGACAGTTAAATGGTCTTGTAAACCACTTAGAGTGGAGACACTGTGCTGCACACTACTAATGCTCCTGTCCTCGAAAAATGACAGGGTTCCTGAAAACAGCTGTGGGCACTGCAATGTGAAAATGAACATCAGAGACTGCAAGGGCATCGTTTCAAAGGGTAGATATGTATCTTAGAGCTGTCTTCAGGGCAAGTATAAAGCAGCAAACCAAAGAGAAAGAAAATAACCTTGTTCAGAATATGGCAACTCATGATCCCAAGTGGGCAGCTGTCAGAAAGGAAGTTGTTATTTACTACCCCCACAATGCCTGATAGGCCCTCATTTGAGGTAAAACACACAGAGGTATCTTCTGGACCAAGCAGAAAGTTTTAAATGGAAAGCACTTGAGTCTATATTCAGTAAGAGCTTCCAAAGCCACACAGATGCCAGCCCAAGGTTTTAGAGTAACACTTTCAATAGCCTGTATGACCAACTGTGTGCAACTTCCTCAGTTGAAGGACCATAAGATCTGGTACTTCTGTTCTTTAGACTCTGAAAACCTAGGTGTTTCAGGGCCTTTCCATTAAGCTCAAAGCATTCAAGGGATACTGAGCACATAGATAGGAATCTCACATCTCATCTTTGGAGGGAACTTCAGAGGAGAGGAAGGATGGCCCACAGCCTTTGCTGTTAGCTGGGATGGGGAAGTCAGAGTTCATTTCCCTGGTCTGACCCCAGCTAGGAGCCATGCTTCCTCCTGCTTGGACATCTCCTCTGTGCAGCCAGAAAGACTGGGCTAACAGCAATCTCTCACCTTCCACACTGCTGCTAATCAGCTACTCCAAGCTTCCCAGTACCACAGAGGCCGCACGCTGGAAGCGATACAATACAGCGATGGGTCAGAATAGGATGGATTTTACCACAAAAGCAGCTGTGGATATCTCAGGCAGAGGTTGAATGCAGTTAGCATACTCCAAAACCATTCTGCTATCATATGTTGTCACTATTCAACAACTAAAAAATACAGATATTGATTTTTATGCCTTGAACTTTCTTCTTTTTACAAAGCACTTTTGCTGAGAATTTTGGAAGGTTGCTACACTACTTTTACTTTGTTCAAGTGTCCCTGATGACAACCATATCCTGGAGTGTATTAGAGTTTAAAAATACAGCAGCAAGATAAGCAGTGGCAGGAAGATAGAGGAATTCAGAACTTTGAGAGTCAGAAGAAAAGATATTTCTAATCTCTGCTGAAAATATAAGACAAAGTGGATAAGGCAGACAAGCTTGAGGAGGCTGTTACAAACAGGAGAGGCTAGAAAGAAGCAAAGGAGGAAGGGAGGGGGAGCTTCTCACACCAGCAAGTGAGTTTGATAGCAAGATGAGAGAGAGAGGTCACAGCAAGACAAGTAGAGCAAGCAAGGAGAGCTCCACAGAGATACAGCCTAGAAGACAGGTCAGGGCAAGTCTGTATCTATGGTTTGCTTTGTTCTTATTTTTGGCTTTCCACATACTTTCAAAAGGAGAGGTTATCAGATAAGATTTGATGGGACACCATTAAGACACAAGGTTTTTCCAGCTCTATTGTGTGCATGACATTCCTTCCCCTCTGGTCTCCAGAGAGCTCGTACATCTGGGGATGTAATCTGCAAAGCAGGAACACAGGACTGCGCAGGGATGCTGCCTTTGGTGAGGAATTTGATCAAAGGTGCAATTTAAAGTGAGTGTTTAATGGCCTCATGGTGTTTCTTTACCCTGGGATTGTACAGCCCAGCCTGTAACATACCCCTTTGTGCTACCAACAGGTGCTGGGAAGTGTGCCAATATCCTCATCTCACAGAAAGCTTCTGCCTTTCCTGATGGGACTCCCCACGCTAAAGGAATTCTAGACCTTCACTGCTGTAAGGCAGGAGATTCAGCCACCTCAGCTAAAGAACAATAATTGGTACCAGATGTTGATTTCCTGAGGGTTAAATGTACAGGAATATAATATATTGGAAGGGGGGAAAAAAAAAAGGGTGTTTTATAGCAATGCTCTGGGAATTGAGGAGAGATGTAAACGGAAAGGCTGGTTTCCACTGCAGCAGTCAGAAGTGCCATATTTCTAAAGGTCAGAAGATTCTGCATAATCAACATAGGAAAAAAATACTGGTGTGGAACACTTGGCAAAAAGAATCAGTAACCATAGAGGTGTATAATAGTATCACCAGTGGTGCTGCCAAGGTGAAAGAGGACCTGATGCTGTTAGCTTGCTGAATACACACTTAGACACCAGCAGATGAGATGGGGGCTGAGGTGGGAGGAAACTATCATTCTAAGATTTAAACTGCTCTTTTACAGGAACCTACCAATTCCTCCCTTCTCTGTGTTTTCTTTCTATTCACCTTCACACTGAATAATCTCCAAGAATTCCATTCTCAAAACGTTTTCCAGGTTGCCCAGCGTATGCACTAAATTGTCAATTCATGCCTTGCGTCAAAATTACTTTAGACTGCTTTAGTTTTAAAGAAACTCCAGACCTCCCATGGCCACGTGGACTCAGACAGATGGCACTGGAAAATTGCTCAGCACTCCCTTCCTTGCAGAACTTCTGTAACTGCCACACACAGGATATCACATTGCCCAGCACAGATACTGCTCCCCACAACCCACTCTCAAGCCATTGGGTTTTATCCCTCCCAGGACTAGCCAAAGGACACAGGAAGAAGCAGAAGCTATGACACAGTTACATGTAGGGGCTATGGGAAGACAGCGGGAACATGTCAGAGATGCATAAAGATGTCAGAGGTAGAGGGAAATGACAGCAGGGACATTGGGTAGATGGGAGAGACGAGGATATTGCAAAGCAAAAATGAGAAGTCTGCCAAGATTGCTACAGGACTGGACAAACCCCCATTGCTCGTACAACAACTCCTTGTTTGCCATTTAATATTCAGTGCTATTTTATAGCAGCAGGATGTCCCTGACTCTTTCCCTGCTTTGGAATGTAAATAGCAGCTGTCTGTGCTGGTGGAGCAGGGCCCTGCTGCGGGCATGCTCTGCCTGTGCCACCAGCACGGCCTCACAGGAGGCAGGAGAAAGCCTGGCTTGTTAATCTTGACAGGGCTTAGGAGAGAGATCAGATTTGAGCAGTTCGGCATCAACAAGACTTGGATAATTCTAGACATGCAGACGAGAGCTCTAAGTACCTAAGGAACCCTCTTGGTGGTGATACTCAGCTGCTTACAGAAGTAGGAGGGAGCAGTCAGGATTATCCTTTAGGATTTAGGTGCCTAAATTCTTCCTTAAAGTCCTCCTTAGGCATTCATTCCTTCCTTTAATTCCAGCATTCAAAACAACAACAGAAAAACCCCCAAAACTACACACACACACAAAAAAAAAATCACTGCCCCTTGTATTGCCTCTCCATAGAGCACTGGTTTTAAACACCTGACTGAGTAAATCCAGGCATCCTGGAACCTCATTGCACTTTGCAGTCTTGCAGCTGACTTCAGTTCAGCAGGGTGATACCACAAAATCACAGAACTGTTTAGGTTGGAAATGGCCTTTAAGATCATTGAGTCTTAAACAGAAGATAAATAGCAGATAAATAGGTAAGAAGAAAAATAACTTCCAGAAATAAGCAAGAGTGCAAGGAACAAACAAGTACAGCAGGAGATCATGAAACAAAAATACAAAAACAATAACAAAGATTGATCTACTTCTGTCCTAGTGAAGCAACTCCCATTACTGCTCTGCCTCTGGGATTGCCTTTGGGCTCCCATCAAATTGACCACAGCCACACAACTGAGGTTTTGAGGGCTACTCATAATTTTTCCCTTTTTATGTGACTTGGCCCCAAGAATCCCTCACAGGAAGCCTTTCTAATATCCTCTCTCTTTCACTAATTACAAAGGAGTAGAAATATTAAGATCTCCTTGCAAGGAACCTGAGGATTCCTGCAGAGCTTGTTTCAATGTAAATCTCCTTAGTAACAAAGGAAATGGAGGGGGGAAGAGAAGGAGTCTGCACAGGATTTGCAGCCTGCTTTTCTAGGGGTGTTCGCTGCCACACTGTTCCAGAGATGATTCAGCCTCTCCCCATCAGCACCCCTCACTGCTCCTAACTTCTGGCAAGGATCACCCAAGAGGAATGTGAGTTTTTTTCAAAGTTCTCCATGAGGTATCAGCTGTTCTTTAAAGAGATTATGGTGGGAGCATTCCTAGCACATTGACTCCACTGTGCAGCCAGCCTTGAGATTAAATGGCTCAGCAAAGGTGGTTTCCAAGGATAAACTGTGCCAGGGATGACAACATTTCCTCACCAAAGAGGGGAGAATCTAATAAGAAATAAGGATAGAGGGAAACCGCTCTAGCTCTACAGCTATTATTAGTGTCTCAGAGCATTGTCACTGCTTTGCCTGTGCTGTCAGATGTCACTTTGCATCAGTTCTGGGCAATGCTCAGAAGAAAAATGGTGGAACTCATTGAATTCTGCAATGCATGACTGGGCCCCGCAGCAGGGCCGCACAGAGGGTTAAGTGACCTCTTAATGCTGGTGGGAGCACTGCTCAACAAGTTCAAGTGGGCTCTCAAATAATTTATGCAAACACCTTTTTGCACAGACTGGCAATTTATAGTAATTTATCCCTTCTCTTCAGCTGCTCTCACAAAGCATAAAACAGGTACTCAAAAATGAGTTCCAGCACTCTGTCCTACTGTCCCCTGCAGCTGCTCCCTGCTGAACTGGCAATCCAAATGAGGGGGAAAAGACAACTGAGGCAAGGAAATGACTGACATATGATGGACACTCAGACTTTGGGCACACTTGCTTGGAACCCAAGTCTGGGCCACGAGCAACACACGCAACACAGCAGCACAGTTTAAACCCTATACCCACCCTCTTTGGAAATTTGCTTTTCCATTTTCATTCTACTTCTTGGAGGATCACTCTTTTCATCCTCATTTGGTTTTCACAGGCAGCTTCTCAGCATAAAGCTGAGCAACTTTGTCTTAGTGAAGAACTCTGCCCTCAGCAGACGCCAACTCGAATTCTTTCTGCTTTGAGGAAGCACGTTATGAAAATCCTCACTCTCTCAGGAGGAGTCTAGAATCAGAACATGCTCTTTTTCCCTGCTCAGGATGACCAAATGGTTGAGTTCATTCTGCTGATCACGTGGCAGTTTACTTTGAACTCTGTGTACAAGCGAAGTTAATCGGAGCTGACATGAGACCTACACACATCCTATAGCATCCACATTACATGCTTTTAAACGCCTGCCTTTGCTCTGAACTGAAAGCCACAACCACCAAGAAGAAATAAACGTATCTAGGTTTCCTTCTGATCTTAGTCACCTGCCAACACAGCTTGTCTGCTCCAGCAGAACACAGGATTGTTTAACGGCCAGCTAAACACAAGTTAAAATGGCAGCTTTGGTGGGGGGGCGGATAAAGAAACAAAACCCACAGGTGCTAGTGATTCATCAAAATGGGCTAAAATCACACATTAACATCCAAGCTGTAGACAGATCCCTTATCCTTGAGGTGAATTTTGGGAAGCTAATTTAAGTTCTCCTTTCAAAACATCTATTAGGAATTCGTCACACTTGATGTGACTGAGAGCAATGTCATGCTGACGGCTGCAAGATTTCAGCCAGACTTGTAGATCAGAGGATCTGATGGATTGCACTTCTAAGTACCTGCACAGCTCTGAAGCTCAAATCAACTGTCTGGCAGAATTCTTTCTGTCCTGCTGCATTGGAAAGCTTGATTTTAAGGAAAACATTTCATAGTTTTGACCACAGTGTCCAAACCTCAGAACAATGAGGAAAAATGGATTTTTATTTTCTGAAGACAACAAAAAACAGCTGTGTATACACACAGGGTGTGATGTAACATTAGGAAAATCAGAGAGACTGAAGCCGTTTTTGTATGCAGACACACACCTGATTCCCTGAGAGAAGGCAATGCATTGTCATGAATTTTCTATGGTCATTCAGGAGGGGGAAGACAGCTCTGACAGTTGCTTGATGAGACAGATCCCACAGCTCCCATTTCATCAAGGGCCCTGTCCCCTCCCTCTGCTGGGCTCTGCTCCACTACAAGTTTATTAGTGGCCATGTCCTGCTACATTGAGAGTTGAAAACTCCACTAAGCATTTTTTTTTTTTCTGCTAGACCAAATCAGGAATAACCCCAAAACTAGAGGAAAAGGAAATGAAAAACCCTTCATGCACAAATATTTGAGCTGTTAAGTACCACTGGGGAACTCTTAGATTAGAAAGCACAAACAGAATTTAATGATCACCCAAAGATGCAAGTGTGGAAGCACATGAATTCCAACTTGGGAATGAATTCTTTGGGAGTTGTGCTCCTTTGTTTCCAAGACCTGAATTTGTATTATCTATTTTAGCAGCAATGCTACTGGTAATGCTTTTCTCCTTCCCTCAAGAAAAAATAGTAATGTCTACTTGAATTTGTTTTCTCTAAGCCGCTGCCTTTGAGCTTTTCAGAGTGACACAGAAGCCTGAGCAAAATTCCACTGACTCCAAAATCTCTTCCTTTGGTTTAATCACAGTTAAAGCTCGAGCAACAAGCACAGAAAGGCTACCTCTAGTGTAAAAAAATAAAAGGGTGAAGAAGTACATCAAGTGCATCAGAAGTCTGCCAGGCAGAAAGCAAATGGCTAAATTTATAGAGGTGGTTCCTGCTAACAGAAGAGCTGCTCAGCCCCAGCTATTTCATTACTATTGCACTAAAGGATCCTAGGGACCTTCTTTTTGAGGTGTAGGCAATTCAGAGAGCTGAAACAGCACTGTAATTTGGCCTATGAAAAATGAGTAGGAGTTCACAGTTCATTTCCCAACAGAGAAAGTCATGAACATCACAGAAACCATCATCATGCACAGAACTAATAGCTGCCCTGCTCAGCAGGCACACCCATGCACAGCACGGCAGCCTTGCAGTGCCCCAGCTCTCACCACATAACAACAAGAGACTTGGGCTGGCAACACTGCCAGCAAAGCACCTTTTTTCCCAGATCTACAGACAGGTGAAAAAATACAGCAGTGCTGTAAGTAAATACAAACAAGCAACACCAGACTGCTGAAACCTCAAAACAAATTGAAAACGGTGAAACATTCCCAGAGAAATCCCATGCTCCCAGCTGAACTGGAATAAAAAACACACAGAGTCATAAACACAAAGTGAAAAAAACTCAAGGATGTGGGGGAGAGGATACAAAGCTAACAAAATATTGGATAAATGGAATAAAACCTGCTGTTGCTTATCAGAATGAGTAACATCAGCTATGGTCAAAGGGCAGCGGCTGGGCAGGATATGGTATTTTTCACATTCCTGTTGTAGGCAAAGGAAAGGGCAAGGCTTGGGAACAACAGCACACCAGCTCTTGAGATTCCAAGAGTCAGCTATGAGCCCACACAGGAACTATACCTTAAACCCCTGCAAAGTCTTAGAAAGCCTCAGGACCCCTCTAGAAGACCATAGACTGATTTCTGCTTGGATATTGCCAAAATAAACCAAAGTCAAAATTAGACATGGTTGAGTCCAATTTCACCTTGATTAGTATTTACATAACACACAGGGTAACAGGAGAGGGGCACATAAATAATGTACTGCTTGTTGCAGGCCTCTCAGGAGGAGAGTTCTCAGCTCTGGTACTGATCCACATGCATACAGCAGCTCCCTGTGCAGAATCCCCACATCTGCCCTCCATGCACAGAAGTAAACTTCCAGAAGCTGAGTCACACAGGCTGGGGTACACACTCAGGCTTTACTACACCAGAGGGTCAGACAGCTGCATTCCAGAGGCCCGTATGGAAAAACATGGGGAGCTCCCAGATCTGGTTCATTTAGAAGTCGTTCTCCATTTCCTTCACTTCTTTCCTTCCAGTGGACTTCACATTTATGACAAAAGTTCCAGGAAATGCAAACTTGAAAGAGGCTGATTGCTGAATTTTTCCTCCTGTTACAGTACCACCACTTTCCCACCCAGTCTTAATATAAGTTTAGGGGACTGCAAAACAAAATTATTACCTGGCAATGACTCAGTACCACCAGTTTCTAAGGCAGCTGCACAATACAATATTACTCAACAGCCACAAGCTGTCGGTGCCACCTGTGAGAATAAAGTGAGAACAGTTTCTCTTCCCTATTCTCATTCTTTTCATGTTGGAAGGAGTGGTTAACTTCATGCCCAGTCCATGTGCCTAGAGGTGGAGGGCATCTGGACACCACTTCTTTACCATACCTTGCTGAAAACTGTTAGGAAAATAATTCCAATACTTTCTTTGAAGAGACTTTTCCACTTCTGCTTATCCTGCTCTGAACTCCTGGGTTTTTTAAAATGACACCATGATCCTCTACCACACTGCTCCCCAGAGCACCAGATGTATCTGATCCTGGTTTGCAAGGTCCTGGGAAGCATCTGCAGACATTCAACCAGAGTGATAGAAAATGGCCACGTGGCAAATCAACAATTAGATCCCACCATATGCTGGAAGCTACAGTGTTCCTCTGCAGGTTTACAGCCCTAAAGCTGGAAGTTTACAGCCTTCAGCTAAGTAGCTGAGGGTATTACTAGTGGCAAGAGGCATCTAAGTGTCCAACACAACAACTATCCCCTGATAAGACACTCATACTGAGCCAGCAAGAGAGGTAGCTCAAAGATTCAGCATCACTATTTTCCCGATGCATCAATGTCTCATAAGTTTGCAGCAAATGAATGTCATCCTCAAGCATACTGTTAGGAAAGATTGCTTAAAACTAATTAGCTCAGTAACAATGGCCTGTCATTATGCTACTAAGTCACCAGCACGAGCACATAAGTTACAGTGACAGCTCAGGGTATAAAATAAGTGCCTTTATATTGAAATTTGCAAAGTGCTTAGCAGTCAAATGCCAATCTATTCACTTCTGGTAATATTGCATAGTTTCCTCTTAATAGACTGCTCCAAACTCCCACACAAATATATGACTTATTTTACTACAGAGAGGTCTTTCTACTTCATACACTGTCCGTGCACAAATATAGAAAGCTTTTTAAAGTGCATTTATTTCTACAGTGTTGATTCATTCCACATCAAGATAAACGTGAGATTCAGAACATGACTTTAGAAAAAGCTGAAGGTAATGGAACAAAAACTCTCTCTTGGGTGACTTAGCCAGGGAGGCATGATAAACTGAAGGTAAGGACTGGATTTTGAGGGGCAAGAATATCGGCAATTCCCACATGCAGCACTTTACAATATTTCCCCAGTAGAGAAGGAAATAGTTATTGCTATAATTATTTCATAGTTCCAGTCAGCTGCATTCAGTTGTACTGTTATATTCCAATGGCAGGAAAATGGAATACAGTAAACTATAAATATCTGTCAGAATTCCTTTGAAAGGACAACAGTTAATTGCATAGCTTGATCTCCTGCCGTGCAGAGCTTGCATTTCAGGTTGGAAAGGTACAGATTGTTATTGATTTAATTCTCTTGAAACATGTGTGGTATAAAACTGTTCAAAAGACTTATGGAGGAGAAATATATGCTTCCAAAGGAAGTCCTACAGCACAAGACTGTGTCAGGCTACCTTCTTGTAAAATGCTTTCTGAAATTCAATACATTCCCTTCCAAAGGCACTCACAGTTCCCTCAATAAATTGAGGCTCCTTGCTTCATTTGCAGAAGTGAAATTAAATCAGATGAAGGACAACAAAAGATTAGCAATAGTATGAGGTGCATATAAAAATCCTCTGTGTTAAGAATAATTCAGTCCTTACCATACACTCACTCTAACAGAGCCATTCCCATCTTTCCTTTTTCCTTTCATCTAACTTTCAGTTCTACCCTTCTCTTTGCAAAATGATTCCAGGCATTCAAGCCAATCCTTTTGACTATTATATTCTTCTATCTTTGAACCTGCTTCTGATTTGACTCATGCAAAAATGGTCTGGTGACCCAAACACATCAGGACACACAACTGTGCAGTAATTAGTTGAGCCTCATCCATTCTGGGAATAAATTTCCCATCACAGGCATGGACAACAGTGAAGGTGAAGCCCTGTTTAACACTTGTCCAGCTCATCTACTTGCCATGAACAGTAACTTGACCCAGCGTAAATTATGCATCATTGTGATTTTGCCAGCCTCCCTCAGTGCTTAGCCTGCTGCTTGGACACGGAGAGCCAGAAATCCCACTGCAAGGAAGCCTTTACTAACAACTTACACAACTACTAATAAATAGCTTACTCTCAGATTCTGTAATTAAGATGACACAACTTCCTGATGATTGCTTTAAAGAGACAAAATATTAGTGGAAGAAATGCGGCAGAAAAGTTTCAGCACCTGTTTGTCACGACCATGTGTTAAGCTCCATTTGCACACCCTGCCAGCCTTTTTTAGGAGAGGTCTGCAAGCTATAGACTGACAAACATACTTTCTCTGAATCAGTTGTTAGTAGCTTTCCCCTCACTTTCCAGGCTTAGGACACAAAACCATACTTAGTCTTTACCTTCATGTTTCTCAAGTTGGGTGGATGAAGGTTCTTTCTTGTTCATTTGGAAAATTGTAATATTTTTTTCTTTGAAGCATTAGCGGATTAATAGTATGCACTGATGGATTAAAATTAAATACGTTGCTTTAACAAATTTAAGAGTAAATTAAGCACAACCTACCTACAAGACACTTAGAAACAGAAGCCACTCTTACCCCCCAAAAACTTTTATCACTTGCAATAGTTGCACCCAACAAAACTGAAAAGATTGTCACTTTTATTCACCCCGAACACCCTGCACCGAGACACACCGAGCAGTGAGCGGCTGTGCACTCGCAACATTCTAAAGGTAAGCAAAAGAATCGTTAAATACATGACTGAGCCAAACAGGATTCAGGCATCCCTAGCCAAGCAAGACACAGCATTAGCTGGCGATCGCTGCGCTGCAGGGCCTGGCAGCAGACACGGCGCTCTGCAGGCTTTTCCCAGGCCAGGCAGGAGCGGCTCCGAGCCCCCCAGAGCCTCCCCGTGCCCTGCCAACCCCGGCCCCGAGCATCCCCCCATCCCTGCCAACCCCGGCCCCGAGCATCCCCCCATCCCGTGTCCTGCCAACCTCGGCCCCGAGCATCCCCCCATCCCGTGCCCCGCCAATCCTGGCACCGAGCAGCACCNGTGTCCTGCCAACCCCGGCCCCGAGCATCCCCCCATCCCGTGTCCTGCCAACCTCGGCCCCGAGCATCCCCCCATCCCGTGCCCCGCCAATCCTGGCACCGAGCAGCACCGGAGCGTGCCCACCCAGCGGGTCCCACCGCTGCCACCCCAGGGAGATGACACAAGCAGCGACACGGCTGGGACAGGGCTGGGGAAAGGTATACTGAGATGAAGTAGGTACGAAAGAATCGCTGGAGGAAAAGAAAGAAAACATACAAACAAACAAACAACAACAAAACAACAACAACAAGATATTTAAGATAACAGACAGCAAATGCAGACAGGACAGGATGCAAATGAGTTCTTCCAACAGCTTTTTACCAAACACAGGATGGCAGGAAGCCTTTGGGCTCATAGATGAGGAATACAGCCCACTAAAGACATTATGGGAGACGAACACTGGGCTTTTGTCTCTTGAGCTCCCTTTCTGTGGTTTAAAGCAAGGATAAAGATAATAACATCCTGTCCTGAAACAATTTCAGGAGCTAAATAGAGTATATACAGTCAAGAAAAATTAAGCTATTGTTATTAACTCTCACCTATGATATCAGATGAAAAAGACAGTTTCTCTGAAGAAGGAAAAAAGCATCATAAGAACTACCATTCACACTGCTATTACCTATAATAGCATAAATCCTCAATATCTGACTATTACAGATAGACTTGAACTCCTTCTCTTTCTTATTAAAATTCCCTGCCCTTTTCCCCACTCAGAACAGAGGAAGGCAATTCCTTCCTCACACCCTGGCTGCGAGGTGAATTCGGACAGAACTCCCTGCTCCCCACACACCTGCCTGGCAGGAAGGCTGAGTGCCCCAGAGCGGCTGGGCTGGGCTGGGCTGGAGAAAAGGGCTATCCCTCCCACCCCCTCCTTTATGACTCCTCAGACCAGCAACATCACCCCATGCCAGCACATGGAAGCAATTAGTCAATGAGGGGAGGGTCAGATCCAGCTCTCTAAGCATTGATTGCAAGCTCACAGCTTCTCCCGAAGGCAAAAAAAAAAAAAAAA
>VXBQ01016287.1:355-14856 GCA_013400175.1 Phainopepla nitens
CTGCTGTGCATTGGTGGGGTGCAGGGCCTGTGCTGCACACTGACACGACACTGACTGCTGCAGCCACCCTGCCTCCTCCCTTCTCTTCCCCTCTTGGTGTTTCACCTCTTCTTGGTTGACCCATTGTGATGCACTGCTGCAAAAATGGGAATAACAGAACAGATGAGCCGTAGCTGTACTCCAAACTGGGATTTGTGCAACCAGTCTAGTTCATATTGCTCCAGAAAAGCTGATTTTGAGAGCAGGACCAAGATCTCCAGCTCCATCTTTGCTCTGTTTGTTTAAGTTTTCAGTGCCAAGGTCCTGTGGGCTGCCAGTAGCAGAATATTCAAGCTCCTTTTCCCAATCTCTTTTCCTAGGTGGTGGTTTATTGCCCGTTCACTGGGATTGAGCAAACCTTCCCGTGTGGGAAGTGGCTGGATGAAGATGAAGGGGATGGTCTCATAGAGCGGGAACTCTACGAAATGGTCTCACTACGCCAGAAAAGGCTGAAAAGTAGGTGCAAGTGTCCAGCAGCCTCCTGTGACCATCCCAGCTTGTCCCACAACTCCCCTGAGTGTCACCTGGGTGACATGGGTACAGCCAGGGTCAAAGAGAGGGCCAGGTGGATTCAGTCATTGGATCAGAGAATGGTTTGGGTTTGTAAGGGACATTTAAAAGTCATCTAATTTCAACCCCCTGGCATGGGCAGGGACACTTTCCACTCTCCCAGGCTGCGAGCCCTGTCCAGCCTGGCCTTGGACACTGCCAGGGATCCAGGGGCAGCCACAGCTGCTCTGGGCACCCTGGGCCAGGGCCTGCCCACCCTCCCAGCCAGCAATTCCTTCCCAATATCCCACCTGTCCCTGCCCTGTGGCACTGGCAAGCCATTGCCTGGGTGCTGTCCCTGCATGCCTTGTCCCCAGTCCCTCTGCAGCTCTCCTGGAGCCCCTGCAGGCCCTGCCAGGGGCTCTGAGCTCTCCCTGGAGCCTTCTCTGGTGCAGCTGAGCAGCCCCAGCTGTGCCAGGCTGGCTCCAGAGCAGAGGGGCTCCAGCCCTGGCAGCATCTCCGTGGCCTCCTCTGGCCTGGCTGCAGCAGCTCCTGACCCTTCAGATGTTGGGGTATGAGTTTCAGCTTTGAAAACACTGCTTTAGGGGAGTGTAAAATTAAACTCCTACAAAATTTTGAAGAATTATACTCATTTCCTTAAGATCCACTGGGCTTAGGGCTTTCTCAGACATCATCTTACCTTTGCAGACAACCCAGGCTACATTGCTCACCACTACAGAAGCAAAGCTTTCTTATTCTAGATGGAAACAAAAAATACAATAAGGAGGCAAAGTTTCGTGGAGGAGGGGAGGGGGAACGGAAAATAAAACAAAACTCTTCCGGCCGACTTCACCTATTTTTATTCCTGACCTTGGAGAAATAACAGGTGTTAGCCCTGTCCTGTTAGCTGCTAAACGCGCCTCCGGAGGCAGGAGCGCGCTGGATGTGGAGCCTTTTCCCTAGAGGGAGGCAATGGCACACGTTTGCTGGGAGGAGCTGCTCCGTGCCCTGCTGTGTGGGCATGTTCATCCATCCCCGCACGCTCCGGCACCAGCCTGCTCCTGCACCGAGCCAAACACATATCGCTGCTGCCCAGCCCGCGCCGGTGCCCATGTGTAAACAGAATATTTTAATTAGGGTAATAGAAGCGGTTTAATCCGAGGGTGCTTCGGGTGGGATCCTGCTCAAACAGCAGTTCATTTGAATAAGCTTTATCTAAATGTTAGTCAGTGTTGTAAGCACGTTGCACCTCCGACACGGTCCATTTAGCTAAAGCATCTGCGACCTTTAACCCCCTATTATCAGCTCTGATTGTTATTGACAGGCTAATTCCCTCACCACTGCAGTGCAGGAGATAGACAGAGAGCATTAGCCTTGAGAAATCTGTGACCTTTAGCTGCCAGATTATACAAGTGTAAGACTCGGAGTTAGAAAAGACCTATTATGTCATCTCGCCTATCTCCCTGAGCATACAGGACTGTCCCTTTCTGTGGAGATGATCAAAGCTGGGTTGAACCTCACTTGGGGTATCCATGGTGAAACGTCTCCCAGCACAGCATCCAGAAGCTGCTCCTGCAGCAGATTGCAGCTCCATATGTAGCTTGTATTTATTCCATGGGGGTTTTTTCGTTGTTTTGTTGGTTTTTTTATTTTATTCCCTCCTCTCCTTATCTTGAATGTTATCCTGGAAACTGTGATGGCAGTTCCTGTTCTCCCTGGTGTTTGTGCCCTGGGGAATATTTGCCCTGGCTCTGAGAATTTCCAAAGTGCCTGGATACCTCGATGTGAAAGGATAGGAGCCTGGTGGATGCACCCAGCAAGCCCTGGGAGGATGATGATGGGTATTTGGGGAAATGCCTGGCCTTCTCCAGCAGCACTGCCACGTCTCCCTCTGTGTGTTTTCTCCCTGAGAGCCCTCTATCAGCATTTAATCCTGGTACAAGGTCTCGTTTCCCCCTCCGTGCATGCTTCACTCCTCCTTTCCCTCAGCAAGAGGTCAGGGAGGCCAAACCAGACAGATGAGAGCAGTCTTTGGTGTCTGAATTGCACTTGCAGCTTTCCTCAGGGAGAACAGGCTTCTCCATCACATGCCATCCACAGACTTTGCTTCATTTCTGCTCATCTAAAACTTGCTGATGCTCTTCAGAGAGGAGTGGTCATGAACATTTTGTATATTATTAAAACGGGCAAAACTTTTCTGAGAGATCCCTCTTCCCCTCATTTTTTTTTCAGTAGCTCTTGTCTCTTTTTTCACACAGTCAAACATTGAGTAGACCAGTAAAAATCTAATTTATATGCATGCCATCATATTTTTATATTCCATTCTGGGCTCTGAAGGTCAAGCTGTGCTAGTGTGGGCTTGGGCGTACAGAAAGGGTTAGCAATTCTCTCATTAGGATTTGTTAATAATTCAGCTGATGTCTGATTGAGGAAAGAAGGCTGTTCCCTCTCCTCTAGGTGCTGCAAGGCCTGCAGAAATGACACACATTATCATCAATAAAGTATGCAGATGAGGGGCTCTTTGGAGAAAATAATGTCACCCTTATATATGCAACAATATTCTGGTATGAAAACTGATGTAAAGTTGCTGCAGGTGGACTGAACTTACAGTTAAAATGTTGGATGGAGACTTGAGATAAAAATCTTGCAGATTGGCCACAATCTTAGGATATGCCATGTAGTATAAAAAAAAATCTGTTAACTGAAGTTGTGTCAAATTTAGGCATTGACTAATTTAAAACCTATTGGAAAATATCTTTACACTGCTCTGAGCGTCTTTGTCCCACATGATGCAGCCTCACAAGGGATGGATACCTGAGTGGGCTTTGAGACAGCCTGTTCTGCAAGAAGCATTTTTGGGATAATTAGTCCAGTCTCAGGAGACTCATTATCTCAGGATGAGGTGATACCATGCCTATGTCCTATTCCTCCTTGTTCCAGATCAGACAAGCTTTTAGGAGCTACTTGGAGCTGCATGGCACTGTACACAAGTAACTGGAGATTCCCTCTCACTGACAAAAGGAAAGATGAATATCTCCCTGGCTTTATGGTCTTTGAAGCTTGAGTTGTAGGTATTTGACAAGTGAACTGAAACTGCAGGGTTGGGTCACACCCCTGCGTAACCCTGTTAGTAGAGTATAACAGGAGAATATGGTTCATCTGAAAAGAGGTTGTTTATGTTTTTTCCCGTTTTCTTTTAAATGAAATCCCAAAATTTTATTTCCAATCTTATTCCTGCATGTCCTGCAGCAGCTGATTATGTTTGTGAAGAAAATAATGAAAGGTCTTTGTCTTTCTTCATCCTACCCTCTCTACCTACCAGGGGAAACAATTATAATTATGTTTTTCACCAGATCACCCTATAAAAATTACTTTCTAAAACAAGCATCTTTAACCTTTCTTTCTAGAAAACCCCTGGTCTCTGTGGATCTGGACAAGTGACATTAAAAATGCAGGAACAGATGCCACCATCTTCTTCCAGATTTATGGAGACAAAGGGAAGTCAGATGAGATGAAGCTAGACAACAATTCAGACAACTTTGAAACTGGACAGACTGACAAATTCATGGTATGAATCTTGTGCAGGTGGTAATTTGGCTTCGTGTTGTTTTCCAGGCCTTTAGCTTCAATCCTGGGCGGAAAATCATCAGTATGAGATTTTTACTTCATTACATCTTTCTAAGATTAAGGTGAAGTCCCTCCATTTGGTAGTGATACAAATTATTTACTTACCTATGTATATGGCTTGTCTTCCCAAAACGTTTTTTGACTTCTGGTATTTTTGACTTCTCTCTGACTTAGTTGTTAAAAGTTGTTCCGACACGCCCTTTCAGTGTGTGCTTCACATTTGCAAAAATGGATATTGCACCTTTTTTACCCATTTACAGATAGAACTTCCTGATCTCGGCACCTTTTATAAGCTTCGGATATGGCACGAGAAAAGAAATCCCTTCGCTGGCTGGCATCTGAATAAGGTGAGGGGACAGCAGGGGAAGGTAGACCTGGAAAGCCAGGCTGGTGGCAGAGGTCTGCAGTGCCAGTCCTGAGTCACTCTGTTGTCATCCAGCTGTCACCCAGCTGGCAGCTGAGCTTGATGTGCAGTGCTCTGAGGTGCCTGCCTTGTCAGAGGACAAGAAAAAATGGTCTAAAGTTGTACCAGAGAAGGATTAGACTGAACATTAGGGAAAATTCCTCCATGGAAAGGGTTGTCCAGGCCTGGCAGAGCTGCCCAGGGCAGTGGTGAGTCCCTGTCCCTGGAGGGGTTTAAAAGCCATCTGGATGTGACACTTTGGGACACGGGTCAGTGGTGGCCTGAGCAGTGCTGGGGAATGGTTGGACTCAATGATCCTGGAGGGCTTTTCCAGCCTAAATGATTGTATGATTTTGTGTGTGGGAAATGAGAGCAACAGGGAGAGACAGCTCCCAACAGTCCAGACTGATGGTGAAAATCCCACTTTCCCACTCTTCCTGTGTCAGACACACTGATGTACTCATCTCACTGCTACCAGGGCTTTCTTCCTTGCTCTTCAGAAAACTTCCTGTTCTTAGACACCACTACTGCATAGAAAGGCAAATCCACTCCTTCTATGGCTTATTTACAGTGCCCATAACAACAAAAAAAAAAAAACTGATTCCAGCAGAGATTGCACAGTGAAGTGCTGACAGCCCTGTGAGGAGAGGTGAACTGCTGCAGGCTGGAGGAGGCCATGGAGCCTGTGCAGAGGAGAGCAGCCCTGTGCTGTGTGGGAGATGACAAGGGTAACCTGCCTGATCTTCACTCATATGTCCTTTGCTCTACCAGCATTGATTACTGTGCTGTCACCCCTCACCTGGGTTGCCTGGACGGCAAGTCCACCTCTAAGCTTCACCCCTGCTCCTCCTGAACAGCTTGGATGGCACTCTTGGAGCTTAACAAAACACACACTTTGCTCTGTGTCTGTAAATAAGTGTGTTGATAAATCGCAGTTTACCACTTGGAGATTTTTCGTGGGTTCCTCTAATCTGTTTTGACTGATCCTGCTCTTCTGCATTGTCATGGAGCCATGAAACATCCACTGCCAACACCCATCTCCAGGGGTAGGAGGGCATCAAGTGCTGCTGTTGTCACCACATGGTGGGAGAAGGTGTCTGGCTGGGCTCTTTTATGCAAGGAAATTGCTGGTCAGACTTTGGGCTGCTGCAATCATCCCTATTAGCTAGCTCATATATGATGAGCGAGAATGTTTGTGTCTTTCACAGCTGTATATTTCCCAGAGGTATCTTATTTTTTTATGTTCAGGAAGGACAGGAGGTAACTTAAAGTGTGTCTAAGATTCCCGTTTGCCCAAACTGTCTAAGGAAACCTAGTTAAGATGCATGAAATACATCAATGTTCTTATGGTTGGACTCATTTTAGGCATTTTTCAACCTAAATTATTCTGTGATTCTATGACTTTACGAAAACCAGTCTGTCCATATACACCCAGTCTGTTCTGGATGCATCAGGCTCATGGCATGTGAATCCCATCACTTGTGCACCCATTGCAGTAGCTAGGAAATTAGATGCAACCTGGACGATGCTTTGTCCTAGTCCTCCCACATTTCACGTCTGATTTGCTTCATGCTGGGTCAGGCTTCCATTTTCTATCACAAGAACCTAGAACAGCCACACTGGTCAGGCCAAAAGTCCCTCGAGCCCAACATCCGCTCTCTTGTGTCACATAAGGTTGTGGTTTTAGAAGTTTAAGGAAAAAGACAAGCATTATGGTACTTCCTCCTAACATTCTCTCAGGTTTTCCTGAAAGAAAATTTCCAGTGTCCAATTTCCAGTTGGACAATTACTTCCTAAACTGATCTACCATACCGAAAGCATTTAGCAGGTTTATTTTTCCAGTTATTAGTTCAAAGTTTCCAGCCTCCCCTTGAATATTTAAACTTTCAGCAACCTTAATAGCTTTTGGCAAGGACTTCACAGGCTGATTGTGTCCTTTTTTTTTTTTTTTCAATTTTGCTTAGAACTTTGTTCCACAGGCATCATTTGATGCCCTGTATTTCTTAAGGCAGAAGAGGGAGCAGCTGATCCCCTCTCCGCCTTTTCCATTGTCACCTGTGATTTTACAGACCTTCATCACACCCTTGCTTTACACACTTCAACAGACACTTGCAGAGCACCACTTTATTTGCTGATTACTCCTTTGGGAACTACTGCAGATCTTTTCTCATGGTCCTTGCAGGTTTGTTTTGGTTCTTTTTTTTCCTCAATGCCTTGATTCTCATCAGCAAAATCTAGCAGCACAAGCCCCATCCCCGATTTACTCCTTGGGGTTGTACAGTGGCACAGGATGCGCCATTTGCAGAGCCACAGAATCCTTCAAAAGTTCCTCAATGCCATGGAGTGATTGGAGAAAGGAGGAATGAAAAGCCATCAGCTGTGACAGACTTTGCTCCATGCATCACTACAGTGCCCAAGCTGAACGGTCTCGTTATTAATGCGTTTTATTTCTCTGCTGCTACCTTCTCTTGCCTCCCTGGCAAAAACCTGTCAGGGTCTTGTTGCTTTTTTTGCCTTTAAGCCTCTGAACTCATGCGGTGTTTTGGTTTAATGAAGGTAACTCTGCTGAAAACGCTGACAAAAGAAAAATACTCATTCAACTGCGGCCGCTGGCTAGATATAAATGAAGAGGACAATGAGATCGTGCGGGAGCTCCCTGCCGAGGGATCTCTGGTGACTGAAGTCATGCCAGGTGAGAGCCACGGGCTCTGTGCAGAGGCTTGCTTAGGATCTGAATAGAAAGAAACCCTCTTTGTGTGAGAGGTGCACAGGAAAACTGATGCAATTCAATTAACTTCTCTTTCTGGCACTTTCTCTCTGCAGTATTTTCTGTGAGCATCATTAGCTGCATGAAGCCTGAGAAATCCCAGCCTCTTATTAATTTTTTTTTTTTTTTTGGAGCAGATTTCTCTGTGGTGGGAAATAGGAGAGATCTGGCCACAGCACAATTGTTTCCAGGGCTTGGGTTTTTTTAAACTTGTAATTTTTTTCTAGTCTCCCTTAAAATGTGAAGTGCAAGGTTTGAGGAATATTCATGGAAAGCAAGCTTAGCTGAAATGCAATCTAAAATTTGACAATCATATTTTGGGCTTTAAAGTTTTATTTAATTATATGCAAATTTATGCAGCTGTATGTATAAATATATAGTAAGTTGCACAGCACAGTGGTGTGTGCATATGCATCTTTCAGTATGTGTGAGCAATCCAAACTATTTATTCTTTTAATTGAACTGGAGATTTAATTAAGGAAAGCTGCACAACTTTGCCCTGGCTTCCTGGAGTGTCCACTTCTGCCTTGACCTTGTGCCACAAGAATTAAATCTACTTAGAGAGAGAATTTAGGAGAGCAGAACATCTCAAGGTAGCCAGTGGGATTTTTCATCTTTCCGCCAAAGCATCCACACTCTGTAGACCTTGAGTCCCCCATTTTCTGAAATTTCTGACATTGGTGATCTGCATGCAGTGGAGCAGTTTCTCAGAAGAGGAAGAGTAATTGTAATTGCAGATGTTATTAAAATGTAAATAAACCTGGTTTTGAAATGTATTTTTAATCAGCTGTGGAGAGGGCAGCTTGAATCCTCACTCAGGCACTTTCCTGTGTGGAGAATTTGTGCTGGGCAGAGGTGAGATGCAGCACTTCCATGCTGGGCTTGCAGGTGGGTTTTGGAGGAAGAATGGGAGCACTGCTTCTTGTCCCTTCCCCAAAGTGGAGAAAAGGGATCTCTCTCAAAAGTCGGTCTGTGGGCTGACTCTTTGTTGTGATATTTCTTCCTAGAAATCCTCCACCCAATGGGATGGGAGGGAAGAGAGGAGGGCATGGTCAGGGGAGGAAGGTGGCAGATCAAAATCCATCCAGAAAAACCCTATAACGGCCTTAAAGGTGAAAAGCAGGCAAGATGGTCCAACCTCCTGCATAAAGTTGGGACTCTTGGAGGGATGATCTTGAGGGTCTTTTCCAACCTTTATGGTGTAATGATTTTCTGACTCTATGATTACAACTGTCCTAAGGGGATGGGGCCAACCAACCCTGTCTTGTCCCATAAATCCAACATTCCTCAGGTCTCTGAGCACTTGTCCCTTTCTAACTCTTCTCATCTGCCTGCCATGGCCCTGGATGCTGGAAATGTTGTTTTTCCCCCCGCACATTGCAAGGTTCCCCACGCCCAGGGCCATCTTGGGAAGGCAGAAGGGATCGTAGCAGGACAGAGGCACTTCAGTTCATAAAGTTTTTCTTGAAAGGGCCAGGATTTTTACGTCCTTGTTTGGAGGACTTTTATGGGTTCTCTCAACGCTTCAGCTCTTTCCACTTTAGTTTTACCATTTCCTAGTGGTAACATGGGAGCCTACAAGTCAATGCATCAGCAGAAGTGCCAGCTGGAAGCGCCAACACCCGCAGTTAATGACGAGCCTGTCAAAACCCCCAGGTGAACTCCAGCGGCGGCTAACGGCGCCACTGGGGTCGTTCTGCTGGTTTGTGCCTCCCCAGTGATCAAGTACCGCGTGACGGTGTGCACGGGCACGGTGAGCGGCAGCGGCACGGACGCCAACGTCTTCGTCTGCCTCATCGGCGACCAGGGTGACACGGGCGAGCGCGTCCTCTACAACTGCATCAACACCGTCAATAAATTTGAGAAAGGCAACGTAAGTCCACGCAGCAGCGCCTCAGCATAAGGTTTTTAAAGCGTGCGGTGGTTTTATAAATTAATATTAATTTTTTCCCCCTTTTTCTTTTTTTTTTTTTTTTTTTAAACGTGTTTGTAAACTCAGCTGATTTCCTCCCCAGCTCGGGCTAGGGATGCTGGGAGAGACAGGCCTTGTCAATAGAGCATCGTAATAGGTTGCAGCTGGAGGGAGGCTTGGGTCAGGGGACAGTGTGCCCTTGCTTGATGTGTGCTCATGAAAGAGTCTCTTGGTTTGCTCCACAGCTAAGTTCTGACTGCTGAAATTGCATCTTCAGATTGGGGAAGGCTTCCAGGAAACCTTCCAAGAATAAAAGAGAGCCTTTTTCCCTTCCATCTAATATAGCAAAATTTTGGCTCCCTGGGGCAAAGGAAGAAAAAGGCATCTTATTTAATGTGAAAGTCAGAACTCAAAGCCTAACATGTTTCCTTTATAATTCCTCCAGTCTCCTTCAACCATGCTTCACTCAATTTTATGTCTTATTTTCAAACTGATTTTCAATATAGTTTTGTCTGCCCATGTCCAGAATGCAGGGGGGTGGAAATGGACTGAAATGAAGACAGAGCTTATTCCCTGGAAAGCTGGAGATAATGAAGAAGTCGAATAGTAGTTAAAGCCCTTGCAGCATTGGCAGTATCAGCAAGCAAACTGTTTGCTGATCTGATCTATAGGGTCAAGCTACTTAATATGTATCCAATTTTGGATCTCTAGGGTCCAACTTAGACTGGTAAATTGTAATCAATATCTCCAGAAGGAGATTTTGAGAATCTGATCACAGAACTCTGCGGATTTCCCATCTCTCATGTCATTATTCGACTGAAGGTTCAGAGTAGAAAGAAAGTGAAGATAAAAGGAGGTCACGTTTTCAAAATAGACCATTGAATTTGGGCTTCTGAAATATGTATTAGCACTTTGAATTTGCCTTTGAGTGTCCAGAATTTGCAATTCTTCACTGAAATCGCTGAGCTCTTCTAGACTTTAAAAGAATTTTCATGAAGTATTTCTTGTGCTTTTAAGATCTGTCTGTGGAAACATGGCAATTAAATAGTGTGAGAGTCCATTCTGCTTCTAAATTATATATAGGTTTGCATAAATGGGCTTTGCAAACATCTTCTTTTTTTGCCTATGCGCTGACATTATAGATATTTTAGTTTTAAAAGGTAGATCCAAGCTGTAAAGGATGGCATTTTGTCATTTGATGAAGCCTGTGTTTGTCAAAATGGTAGCAAAATGAGTGGTGTTTTAGTGCTGAAGACTGTTTCAGTGAGGTTCCAAAGAAAGATGCTTGGTTTGCAGAGAATACAAATATTTTAAATACAGATAATGGCTAATTTATGGGATGTTCCGTCCTTGTCCAAGTCCAGGTTGGATGAGGCTTGGATCTACTTGGTCTAGTGGAAGGTGTCCCTGCCCATGTCAGGTCCCTTTAAGGTCCTTTCCAACCCAGACTGTTCTGGGGTTCTGTAATGATATTTATTCACAAAAATAAGTTGTAGTATAACTTGCATGAAGAAGGATAAAAAGGGAAAAATAATTTTGGCAACCAAATGATGTGATTAATAATATGCAGATGACATAAACCAAACTGAAGCTTATTAGTGGAAAACTGCTCTCCTGGCACGAGGAGCTGAAAGCTGGTGAATGAATGGGAAGTTGTTTAAGAATTGATCCTGACAAACTTAGAGCTCATATATTCAAGAGGCTGAATGAGTATATCCACACTGATTAACTCAGATACCCTGTTAAAAAGAAATGCTGCTAAGTCAGTACAGTCTCTAATCTACAGCCACTTAAACCAATAGTATCTTGATTACCAATTTAACTTAAAAACTTTGCCTGCAGATGCAAACTAACAGACTGTGTAGAAAGTAAGATTTAAAGATGCCTCTAAATTAGGTGTTTTCCCTGTTGTGGTTCCAGTTAGTTACTTACTCATTAATTTATATCAGCCATTAATAAGTAAGGTGAGCATCAGGACTAATGAATTAAATTACATTGACTTGGACTGAATCAGTGATGTTTTGATGCCTTAAATCCCCAATTCAGCAGTTTTGACTGTGTAAGTAGCATTGACATATGTAAGCCCATCATTAACACTTTAAGTAGTTGTGAAATGCTTAGCTGTCTTCATTCTGAAGGTCAGTTTGGAGTCCTGAACGATGATATAACTATTATCATTTTACTAAATTTCAGTATTTGAGGAAACACTGCTTTGCCACTACGCTTCCTGGGAGCTAGCTGGATATATGCCACCACCACGAGTGCTTTTGGGAGATGAAGAACAGCCAAAAGATAGTGGTTGTCTTTTCCTTACCTAAGCAAGGCGTCTCAGCCAGATGGCAACCACAGCCTTGTTGGGCTATACACTGCAGATAAGCTGTGTGTTTACACCCAGGATTTACCATGCATGTGCCATGTGTGTGCACCTGTATACATGGGCCACAGATGCCTCTGCCTGGCCTGGTTCCCAGAGCAGTAACTCGTTCTCTTAATGAATTTCTCTTCCCTCATCCATTCGGTACGGCTGGTGCCAGTCAGCTCTTGGGTAACAGAGCTCTGCTCTTGAGGGGCCAAACCTTGAGCTAACCTGGTTGGCTGTTTGAGCCTATTTCCAGGGAAGGGAAAAAAAAAAAAAAGAAAGAAGAAAAGACATTAAATCCATGTCTCTTGTGAGGTATTGAGGGTATTTGTGCTGGGTTTGGTTCACACCACCCCTCTAACGTAACTCATGGAGCAGCTGGAAATATCCCTGTGCAGCCCTGCCCATACTGGCATGCCAGGAAATTAAATGGGGTTAAATTTTGCTGGATAGTCAGTGCTGTCTGACTTCAACACAGTGTAACGACTTTGAGCCGCACCTCCAAACACCTCTGTAGATTTGGTCTGAAGTGACCTGCTTCTGACATCTCGGAAAACTTATATCTGAGCAAGGATTTGAACTTGTATTTCCTACCTCTCTGTATGAATTTCTTAATAATCAAGTTACTTCTCTTTTTTACAGTTGTGGAGGGTGTGCAATGACATGGCAGATTTAAAATGGTGGTAGATCATATATTTATAAATCTAACCTTACGCTTCTAGCACAAATATTCAGGCTTTTTATTCTTTGGTAAATTCGTACTTTCTCCTTCATCCTGTGAAGAATTATCTTCCAGCATGCTGATGATGTTGGTTTGATTGCAATAATAAATTTGAGTTGTTTGTTTGCTTTTAAGGAGAAATATTGCCTTACCTTTTTTATTCTCCTCCTCAAAGGCTGATGAATTCTTCATTGAAGCAGTAACGCTGAAGCAGGTGAGGAGGGTGAGGATAGGGCATGATGGCAAAGGAGGAAGCAGTGGCTGGTACCTTGCCAAAGTGATAGTGAGGGAAGAAGGACAGCCAGAAAGTGAGGCTGTGGAATTCCCCTGCTACAGGTACTGGAAAAACAATGCTTGCAAATTAAATCTCTGTCTCTGCATTTGCCAGACTTTGAAGAGACTAGTTGTTGGTCCATGACTGGAATTTTCTGAGCACAGCTTAATCCTTTTTATTTATTCATTTGTTCATTTATTTTTTGCTAAGCCTGAAAGCAAAGAGTGTGTTTTGGGAGGCTTAAGATACAGTTAACTCCCCTTACCAAATGACCAGCAATCTGGATTTTGAACTTGTCAGCAATTAGCTCAGTAATGCAGAGAATTTCCAAAAGACAAAATGCAACCTTCCAGTACCACACCCAGGGTCACTGCAATTGCCTGCTGCAGAAACACACTCTGCAATCTGCTGGTGCTACTGCATGTAACGAGGTTCTGGTCCCTCACATGCACATCCCATCTTTCTGGGAGCAATGGGATGCTATTTTTGTGTTGGGAGCATGCAAAATTATTATGCTGCCATCTCGAGAGCTCCTTGCATGAGGGGAAATGCGTATCATGCAGATAGAGAGAGTGGTAGGGCAGAGGGCTGTGGCTTACCCCTGTGGGTGGGTTATAAGTGTAGTCTTCTATTCCCTAGACGATCAGGTGGCCAAAAGAAATGTGCTGTGCTGAGGCTGCCTGTGGGGAACAAGATGCATGATCTGTCCTGGCACTAACTGGGCTCTGCCCCAACACTGCAGCACAAACTAGAGAGAACTGGGTGAAAACATTAAAGATTAAGTCCAGTGTAGTCCCATTTACTCCCTTAGGATGTCCTCCCTGTAGGATGGATGTCCAGTGAGCTCCATTTAACAACACCAATACCTGTTCTAAGAAATCATCCCTCAGGGACAAGTCGAATTGCGAAACTCAAACACAATTATTTTAAAATTGAAGACAAAGGTAAAGCCTCCAAGCTGGTTACTTGTCTCTTGAAATAAAATACATTATTCCCATTATAATGAGGGGAGCCAAATACAAAACAGTAGCCCTAGTCCCAGCCTCTTGGCATTGCTAAAGCTCCATCACATCAGAGAGCAAATTCACCGTGGAGACAGCACGAAGCAGCAGATACAATGTCATCTTGTATTGAAAAGCAAGCCAGTCTCTCTCTTCTCAAAGAAAAAACAGCCACATAGTCATTGCTGCTTTTTGATCCATATTTAACAACCATATGTTTGAGTTAAGCAAGCAATCTAGACAGGCTTTTCCTTCGACATGAAGTGTCCATGTGAAGGGCTGTTTTGCTCAGACTCCTCAGAGATATTTCTGTGTCTAACGGCACACAGCAGCTGGCTCATTTTGGAGATTTCCTTTTTGAATTGTCTCCTTACGTGACTGTTAAACTGGGTGTCTTCCATCAGCTTGGAGTGACCCCTTTCGCTTCAGTTTGCACCTGTGGGTTAGGAACACCAGTGAGCATTCCCCTCAGGCCAGGGATGGGAAAAGGACAGAGAGAAGACCCAAGACCTTATCCCCAAAATATTCATGGTGTTCCTTCTGGCTTCAGGTCACCAGCGATGGAATTCCACTCTTCTTATCTTTCTAAATGTCTCCTTTCCCAAGCGATATCAGCGTTGCTCTTGTGGCTTTATTTGCTGTCCTTGGGCCAGCATTATCTCTTTCCTCTCAGATTGAGAACGCGACATGACTGATCGCCACCAAGCACAGGGACAGCTGCTCCCTCTCACTCCCTTTGGTGCCCGTGTCTCCTGAGAGACTGAGGCCCCATCGCAGTGTACGGGTGTCGTCATGGAGTCTGCAGAGATCTGAAGGCCAAGGTGCTCACCCACTGCATCCTCCAGGTGAGGGATGGATGCCTCCGTGGCCTGCAGCGTCTGGACGTTCCTCTCCACTCCTGTAGGCCAG
>VXBQ01016287.1:14862-33869 GCA_013400175.1 Phainopepla nitens
CCTCTCCACTCCTGTAGGCCAGGGACAGCTCATGTCCTCACTGCTTTGGCAGCAGTTCAGAGAGTCCTGCTTCACCCAGGGGCAAGATGTTGAAAAAAGGTTTGTCCAAGGAGAGGCAAGGCAAGTGAGGTTAGTTAGAGACTCCATCTGAGGAGTACACCAGGGAAGATTCTCTTCCTGCTTGGCCAGTAGACATGTTGTTCTCACTGCCTTTATTTCCAAGGCTTGATTAACTTCCACTTTTCTGCACAGCACTTTTGCTGCTGGGTTCATACTGAAAACTACTCCATTGACCTTGTGACACTCAGCTGCTCCTGTGAGACAGCCAGGGGACAAAATGCCTTCCAGCAGAAACACATCTCACTTGTGCAGAAAGCTCCACAGGCTCCTTGCCTCTGTGCAAACCAGGCTGCAACACACGTGGGGAGCAGATACTCTATCAAAAAACTGCCTAACCACCTCTCTCTCTATCTGATATTTTTAACATAGCCTTATAAATCTTCATTCCAAAGAACTTTTTGAAATTTCTCTGTTCTTGTTATTTACATATTTATATACACGACTGTGTTTTGCCTTTCAATTTGAAATCTTTTCTGCGACTCCACAGGTTCATCTATCACTTAGTAATCACAAGAGCTCTGTCAGAAGAACAGTCTTTGTTGTACAAGGGAGCCAGCATAGATAAAGAGAAGCTAAGTGGATTAATTTTGAGTTTGTGTCAGATTCAAGAAGAGCATTGAGAAATAACGACTCCCAGGCCTGTGCTTTCAACTCTTTAAACAGTTGGCTTAGAGTCAGTGATTTTTAAAGTGGTCATTTGATCCGTGCTTGTGAGAAGTAAATGCAAGTTACTTCCCCAAGCTTATTTGCAGAATTACATCACTTGGATGAAGTACTATTCCTCCCTTACGACCACATGGCATTATAATATCCATACTTTTAGGAACTGAATACTGAATCATTCAGTGGTATCACTGAACAGTTTATGCCTCATAATACCTGAAGTGGTTTAGGTATGGTGATGATGAATACTGCTGCAAAGCTCAAAATTAAGGGAGCTCAACTTTTGCCCCAAAAAAGGAGCCAAACTTTTTTGAAGATCAGAACTGAGTTCTTCTGGTGTCATTTTCTCTTCAAAGCTCTCTGGAAGTTCAGGAATGGACTAGCTGACACACTCTAAACCAGCCTATTTTTTATAATATTTATATCCCAGACAGAAATGAATTTTCAATCAGACAAAGTCGTGAGTTCGTGATAAGATAGAATTTTACATGCTATAAATCATTACTACTCCACTGAAACCATCAGTGATATGTCATTAAGTTTTTTTTCTAAGCATATGGCCCCCACCATCCTAATTTTTCTCCAGCACAAGCATAAGGGAACATTGTTAATTCTCTGAAGAACAACAGACCATGAATGGGATGATGCACTAGGAGACTCCTGCAAAAGAACATTTATTCAATCAAATGCCAAAAAATGTTCATCATACAAAGGAGCCAGAGAAACCTCCTTTTCTTGACTAAAAATAAACTGAAATGTCTATCTCTTTTTACACTTTTTTTGTATATAGGTTATATTTAAAGGCACACACAAATACATATGTGCCTCTGATCTAATGGATGTGCCAATCATTCTAATTGCATTCAGGCTGGGTTTCAAATGCTATATATGATGTGATATTGTATTTTTTCCAGTGGTCACCTGACTCTCTGATCCTCTAGAAATTCTGAAGTGGCTTTCATGTCATATTTCTGTCCTCTTTGACTTATATTGGTCATAAAACATCTCTTTAAAACCAAGGATGTGACACAGGACATGGCTGCACCCTTGCGAAATCCACAGTGGCATGTGAATTACATTCACTGTAATCATATAGAGGCTCTGATAAAATAAAAGATTTTGACATGCCTTTTGTACTAGGGATATGATGGCACTGCACTGAAATATTCTATTTTCTTCAGCCAGATGTGTAAATCCATTTGTATTTGGGGTAAGACTATAAACCCCTGGTTTCAATCTGCTGCTCAGTGATATGCTGTTGGAATTATACTGAAGTGAAATTAGGATATTGATGAATATGCAATGAAAGGAAGGCATGCAGTGGCATTGCTCATCCAAATATTTCCTGTCACTAATCTTCTTGAGAAAACAGTGCTTCTGCCACTCCTGGCTGTTCTCTTGGCTGAAACAGCACAAGGAGCTTTAAAGCCACGTCTTCCCTCTTCCTCCTCCAGCCCAAGACACAGTCCTTCTCTTGCCATCACTATCTTCCAACACTGGTAGAAGAAATTTCTTTATCTCAGGGTGTGTCCTTCTTTTCTTATTCACTTTTCTCCTCTGTCCTCACTGCTGAAGCAGTTAGCCTTTGCTGTGCTGCACACAAAGATCTGTTTCTTGTGGGATGTATTTTTATCCTGCCACCTCAGCACAGGAGAGATTCACTCAGATTTATCCCAGATACCCCTAAAATGTCAGCAGTGGCGAAGGTGACAGAAAACAGCAGCATGTCCACTGGCAACAGAAACAGCAGCTTGCAAGGCACAAGAAACAGAAGAAGGAGAGTAGAAGTGTGTCCACCTTGTGAGCTTCTGCCTTCCTGAAGGCCATGCTGAGTTCAGTGGTCCTGGGGTGGTGGAATTCAGACTTGAATTTTGTGGGTCCTCCCAGTTAACATCCATGTACACAGAAGCATTTTGACTTTTGTGATGACATGATCCCCTAGCCATTGGACACTTGTCCAAGGATGAGAATCCTGAGCCAGCATCAAGAACTACATAAGACAAAGGTATTAAGGACCAGTTTTAACAGGTAAAATAACCCCATCCCACCTCACCCCCAAAATATCAATAAAGGCTTCCTTTCTTAAGACAACATGATGTCTTAGCATGCTCTTATTGCAATCTACCCTTGCTCAGTTCTTGTCATCAGTTTCATGGTCTTCCCACAGATTTTTCTGCTCCTCTATCCCACTACAACCCTTGGCCTCCTCTGAGGCACAACAGCACATCAGATGCCCTCATGTGGTGCTCTTGTGATCATCACACACGTGTTCCTCATCTTCATGCTGACCACCTGAGCTTTTAGACCTGTCCAAGCCCACCTGCACAAGGCCATCTGCTTTACTGAGAGAAAGGGAAGAATTCAGGTAGAGGGCATACCCAACAACCTCCCAAAGCTTAGAGGAAAGCTGGGGCTGGACATGTGTGTCCATGTGGTGGGACTCCTATGCACTCCTTTTGCATGAGAACACTGTTGCTCATGCTTCCAGGACTGCCTGGCTCTAGCTCGTGTTTGGATTTCTTTCCTGGTGCTGGTTTTTTTTTTGGTTTGTTGGTTTTTTTGGGGTTTTTTTGGGAGTTTTTTGCATGGTTTCTCTGTGCTTATTGTTTTCCTCTGGGTGGGAAGAGAGGGGAGAAGATTGCAAATGTAATATTCCTTCATGTGGATGAAGTGGTGATATACCATCCCGAGTCTTCCAAAATATCTGGTCCAACTGGTGATGCCTTTGAGCTGTGCTGGCTTTTTACAAGCCAGGTGCCTTAGGCTTGATCCTGCTCTCAGCAGCTCTCTGTTCTTGTCCCCAGACCTGGATTCTAAGGGTCGTTTTCTGGTTTCCATACGTGCTGACTCACTGTCAAAGTCAAAGATGGAAACTTTGATGGGAATTGAGCTCCCTTCTTTTTTGGCACACAGGTCAGCCAAGGACAATGCGTGTGTCACAGTGACACTGTGGTAAGCTCATAGGCCACATGGACTGCATGTGTTTGTGCAGAAGCAGGTCTGCTGTGGTCCAGACTGGCCACTTTTAAAAATAAACTGTTTCTGGGGACTTATTTTTTTATTCCTTCTGATTCTGGAGCCATTTAAATACTCTGCATGACCCACCAGAGAGTGCTCATTTGTCCTTTTCTCGCCCCTGCTGGTTTGAAACAGTATTTTTAGCTGCAAAAGGCGCTGCTGCAGCTAGATGTGTACCTGGGAACAATGGGCATTCTGGGAACTGCTCCTGGTCTCACAGCACCACTGTGGGAAACCTGACCCTAAACAGATGCTTACAGGAATATACAGAGTGCTGCAGCAGTCTGGGTTTGAACAGGAAAGTGAGAAACCTCTGCCAGGGCCCTGGCTGTTGTCATGCAATGGTTGTTGAAGGGCACATAGTGGGATTGAGGCTGTAAATCCTTCACCCCTGAGGCTGAAGGAGCAGCTGTGAAGGTCATGAGGTTTGCAACTAGTTCCCCTCTGTTTTCGAAGGGCACTTTTGGAGAGAGACTGAAGAGGGAATTTTAGGAAACGGCATGTAGTGGTAGGATTAGGTGAAAATGATCTTAATCTGAAGGAGGGCAGAGAGATTAGATATTAAGAAGGGGTGGTGACGCCCTGGCAGAGGGTGCCCAAAGAAGCTGAGGCTGCCCCACCCCTGGAAGTGTTCAAGGTCAGGCTGGGTGGGGCTTGGAGCACCCTGGGGTAGTGGAAGGTGTCCCTGCCCATGGCAGGCAGTTGGAATTGGGTGGTCTTTAGGGTCCCTTCCAACCCAAACCATTCTATGGTTCTATGCTTTTCCTTTCAGATTTTTTTCCCTTGAGATCATGCTACATGGGCTTTGTGCCCAGCTCCTCTTCTTAATTACTCTAGTTGGATCTTTAGTGTTGAGAAACCTTGCAAATCCTTCCTTTTTGCTGATGCCACCTGCCTGCACATACCCAGCCCTGAAAATGGGAATAACATAATTCATCTCCTCCCTTTAGTAGTAGAGGCTGCAAGTCTTTCTGGTCAATGAAGATCAATGCTTTCAAGACACTAAGACTGCCTCTTCACAGGAATAACTTGTGGTTGTGGAGTTTGTGCTTTTCAGACAGATGGACATCACAGAAGATGCTTATCTACTGCAAGCAGAGCTCTCACAGTCCCTCTTCTTGGAAAAATGGAGATTTAAAATGTGGCTGCCGTATGGCCTGGTCAAGTCCCTGCTAAGATAACAGAGATACAGAGCCCTCTAAAAATATCATTTTGACTGTAATGTGGATATGGGCTATGTGTGAAGCCAGTGCAGATTTTGAAAGGTCTAACAGGTGCTAATTATTCAAAGATAACTTACTTCTGTTTGTAAACCAGATGGCTCGACAAAAATGAGGACGATGGTCAGATTGTCCGAGAATTAGTGCCTGCTGGGGAGTCACCATTGCTAAAAAGTGAGTTTAGCTTGGAAACAAGAAGGTCTGAGTTTGAGTCGTACATGGATGTGTTTATTTGCTTTATTCTTCTTAATAACTCTTATCACTTCCCAGTAAAACTACTGGGCCTTTATTGCCATTGTTATGCAAGAAGCTGCAGCAGGTCATGCTGAGAGAAATGCCTCTGACTCTTAAATTCTAGTTTATGAATGGGATTAATTTGCATAAAATAACCTAATTGCAACATTATATATGTAGAAACATCAATTTTTAAAGTTGTGATTTGTTTGAGAACTGCTTTCTTGTAAATCTTTTTCTGAAGGATCTTGTATTGCCACTGTTTTAGTAGAGAAAATTCCATCAAATAAGTGCATTCTCTGAAGAAAATCAACAAAAATATTATATTGTCCTTTTCAGGAGAACCAGGGCTCCAATGCTACAATTTTCTTTAGAAAATGGCACTTGCACAGTGCAGGTTGTTTTGTTTAAAAAAAGAAAAAAATCAAAGTTATTGAATTAAATTGTGAGTATAAAAAGGGTGAAATAATCCCATTTGCCTAAGTGCACTTTTATGGCTTGGGTAATCATCTAACAGTGAGAGGGAGGCATACAGAATATTTTATGCTTACTAGTGTACTATTGGATGTCTTATTTTTTGGTGAATAACTCCAAGGTGTGACAGCTTCTCCAGCGTGGCCTTAAGATGCTGGATGCACAAATGGAGGGCAAAGTCCTCTCTGTGTCTGTATCTGCAGCCTGCCTCCCCTGTAAGTTGTTTGAGGCCAATTGCCTGGCGGGGCACTGGGAGTGCCACTCACATGTCTGTGTTTTGTACATGGATCTTACTCCAGATGTCAGTTACCACGTCAGCGTGAAGACGGGAGATATCCCCGGTGCCAGCTCAGATTCCAAAGTTTTCATCAAACTCTATGGTGAAAAAGCAGACTCCAGCAAAGAGCCTCTCTTAGTCTCTGATAATGATCTAGGAAATTATTTTGAACGTGGCCGAGTGGATGAGTTTACTCTAGATATGATGGATATTGGAAAGGTAAGAATTAATTGCAGGTGGCTCTGTACTTTGTGCAAGCGTCTGAATTCAGGATCGGAATGACACTCCATATTGAAGGTGATGAAAGAACCTTTGACATCTTCATTGGATATTAAGAGACACGTTTTACATAGATTTTTACACCAGTAATCTATTGTGCATGCTGGCATGTGAGGAGAGTTTTAAGTTAAACACTTACATAAATTATTTACATGAAGACGGTGGGAGAACCCCATGCTGGGGTAAGGAGACTGTTTTTACATTAAGCAAATTCTGTTGTGTTGGGTTTTTCCCTGCCCTCTGAGCTTTGGTTTGCTTTTCTCCAAAGATCAACCGAATACTGATCGGGCACGATAACGTGGGTCTGCGCTCCGGCTGGTTCCTGGCCAGTGTCCAGATCACAGTTCCAGTCCAGGGAAGGCAGTACATGTTCCCCTGCAACCGTTGGCTTGACAAGGATGAGGCTGATGGCAGGGTGGAGGTGGAGGTCTACCCAACATGCTGCTTTACAGCTGGGGCTAAATATGTATTTCTCCCATTCTTCAGGGCAAGATCACTACTGTCTTAGACATTGAAACCAAAAGGTCACCCTCGCCACTGTCTTAGACACTGAAACCAAAAAGCCACCATTCCTATGAGCTTGTATTGGTGAGGAAAGTAAAATATTCTCCTCATGTTATCTGAAAGAGTTGGGAAAAACATTGCAGAGATTTTCATCTCCATTTCCTGAGACCATATGAAAAATTTACATCCTGGGCAGCACAACACAACACAAGACAATGTGCTTCTTCACTGCAATATAAGTGGGTTCTTCTTTTTTCTGCATTTATCTGTCCCAGTCCTTTTTTCTCTTTATGCACCAGTGCATGTCCCATCCTGTCTTTATTACCCTGTTTCCTGGAAAGGACAAGCTGTTTGATAAATAAGTGCCAAATCCCTACTGGCCACTTGACTTTTATCAGTAGACTCATTTTCTTTTAAGGCTACAGTTAAATTTGCTGTCGGTTCCTGAGAAAGAATGCTGTGGTTTTCCCCTGCTCTCTGTGACTCCCTCCCTTGTACTTTACTAAGGAGATCATTCAACCACTCTATAGTTAGCAGTGAAACAAAATTCCCTTTTAAGGCTCTGTTTTGCACCCCTCTGACACTGGCTAATACTTGTAAAAGGAGAACTATTAGGTTAGTCCTCAGTGAAGAGTTCTGTTATCTCACATTTAGTTTGGATAAGAGCAAATGGTCGGCTACGTGGACATTTGTTAAGACTAGGTAATTTAATTTCGAATCTGAGCCCCCGGGAATGTTGTTATCTGAGTTTCTCTGCTGATTTAATTGCTTTATTTTTGGACTAGTGATAAACTATGAGGTGTCTGTAGTTACTGGAGACGTGCGAGCCGCAGGCACCAACGCCAAAGTCTTCATGCAGATTTATGGTGAGACTGGCAAAACGGAATTGATCATCTTAGAAAACAGATCCAACAACTTTGAAAGGGGAGCCACAGATATCTTCAAGGTATGATGAAGGCAGCCACTGCCGCTTCTAAGAGGGGAAAGGAATGATCAGCCAGAGTGGAGACATCAATAGAGTAACTGGCCCAAACATACAAAAAAGAAAAAGACTTTTCAAGAAAGTTGCAGGTCTGGCAGCATCTACTGTCCTCTATCCTTTATTTCTTGATGGGGTTTTGTGTTTTGTGGAGGGACTTAGATCTTCTGAGGGACTACTAGCAAAGGTGTCATTGAAATTTATGATCTAATAGCAGTGTTTGTTTATATTTATTTTCAAAAGGATCTCAAAAGACTTTAAACCTTGGGCCAGACCACGTGTTATTGCCAATTCTCATTATGTAGCTGGGGGAAAAATTAAAAAGAAACAGTTGTATGAGAATATTAGGAATCCCAGATTTGCCTGTGGTCACACAACCATTAACTATGAGTACAGACTTTAGCCCTGCAGAGGGCTGTAATTCCTGTAATTCCTGTGAGTGTGTGAATGCCCCATGGATCTTACAGCACCTGTAACACTGTTCCAGCAGGCGCTGCACAGCCCTGGCACTCAATGTGCACAGCTCAGTCCTCCAGATATCAGGATATTCAGAATTCAGACCCATGCCTCTTTCTGAGCAGTCCAGCAGCAAAAGGAGTGTTTGGAGGGGTGAGCAACCTCCAACACAATTCAAGGAAGTGAGCCAAGACTTGGATAATCCAGCAAGATGTCCTGGGCTGATGAGGCTACTCAGTGAGTGTGGATCACAACATGGTCAGGCATCCTCTCTCCCTGGGGGAGAACAAGAACAGAAATGTTCTTTTCTGCCATGTTAGCTTGGGGTTTCTGCCCAGAGAAACCATGTCTGAGGGACAGGAATGGTCTTAGCACTTGCCCTGTTGTGGGATCAGAGCAAAGACAGGACACTCTGCCAGGACATGTCACAGCCACATCCTTCTGTACTGAAGGAGAGACCAACATCTGGACAGAGCAGCAGAGAATCCAGGTGGAAGCAGGATTTAAGGCACATCTGTCATTCGTGCTCACAACATAAGACTTGGCACAGCCAGTGCCTAAGCCTTTTTTTAAATTTGCAGTCCCACAGAGGTTGGATCCGTCTCAGCACAGTTAAACTTGGAGCTAATTGCTGAAGCTCCCCTGAATCATCAAGTGTGAGATATCCTTCCTGCTGTCAATTGAGGTGCCTTTATCCACAGCTTCACCAGTTTTGTACCGTGCATTTTTGAGATCACTTCACCTCCTTGTGCCTCATTTTCTTGCTTTACCGAATGGAGTTACTGGTGTTTATCCATATTTAATGAGTTTTTGGGGATTTGAAATGACTAGTACCTAATAAATGTTTGCTTTTTAAAAACTCTCTATAATTTTAGGATTAGGTTTCTCTGATTTTAAAGGAAATAAGCTATCTAAAATTTATGAGTAAGAGCTATTAGCCAATATCAGATTTATAATAAAGCCATATGTACAGTGTTCTGTTTACATAGCTTGGCTTATATCCTCTCTCTGATATTATTGCCAGATTTGAAAATTATGCCCATTTCTGTGATTTTTTTATAAGCACACAAGGCAGAAGCTCCAGAGCGTTAATAAACAGATCCTCTATCTCTTTCACTATATGAATGTTTGCAAAAAGACATGGGCAAAAATAAGATTCTGTGAGCTACATGATAATAGGAAATGCCATCAGTCATGGACAAGGCATGCAGGATGATTACAGTAAATCTAAGGGTAAAGCTGTGTGAGGAAAGATACATTCTTTGTGTCAGGACAGTGGGATCAATTTTAGTTTTCTGATAAGCATCTTGTGTGCAATTGATTTTGTTTTAATCTACAAAATGCTTCTAGACTAAAACCTTACATGCCAAGTGCCAGATTTCAGCCTGAAGCAAATGTTTGCAGGTTTTATAGCATAAACACTGCATAACAGTATAAGCAATCATCAGAAACAAGTCATGAGTTGTTGAAGGATTGTGTGGAGTAAAATCTTCTATCCAACTTCATTAGGTAGTAATCCGGACAGATAATCTAAACCAAGAGGGTTTTGTGTCTGCTGTGCTGACTAGAGGGATGTAAATCTTCTTGCTGATCAGCCTTCTGCCACTGAAGCACTGTAACCACTAATGATTGTATCCTCTCTGCTCACCAGCAAAGTGACAAAATATTTCTCTAATTTTCCAGATGAGAAGGAAGGAGAAGGGCACTCCAAACCCACAGTCTGTGTCAGAGATCGGGTTATATGAGTTAACTGCCTTTTCACTACACCATTATTGCTTCTTGCTGGGTTCATATCCTGTGCTGAGTATGAAAGGCATCTTATTATTAATTTTCAAAATGCCTCATGCACTGAGAATCTGTAAAAAACTGGTGTGGTATTCTCATATATTCTTCTTTAGTGATGACACAGAAACAATACAGGTAAGGAGAGCAATGAGAAAGTAGGAAGCCAAATAAATATGCAATTTGCTCCTCTCCTCACCATGGCTGCTCTGAATGTCTTCAGCTTAATCCATTCAGATGAGATTTGGTAATGGAAAGTATGAAAGAGTAAAGCAGGAAGGAAAAAAACACACGTAAACTTGCATTAAGAAATTGTTCTTATCCTTGCTTAGATATTTTGTGTGATAGAGGCCATGCTTCTCATTTTTAAGAGTGTGCTTTGTGAAATTAAGATTGTCTTCTATCCCCCTGGGTGCTGACTTTCCCTTGGTGGCAGAGAGAGGCTGCAGATGTCGGCAAAATTTATAAGATTCGGATAGGCCACGATGGGACAGGCATTGGGGATGGCTGGTTCCTGGAAAGCATCACGCTGAAGCGCCTGGCCACAAAAACAAAGGAGTCTGATCAAAAGAAGAAGAAGAAAAAGAAGTCTGATGAGGAGGAAGAGGAGGAGCCCAAGGAGGAAGCAGGAATGGATGTCTATACGTTTGTGGCACATCGCTGGCTGGCTAAGGACGAAGGGGATAAGGAGCTCGTGGTGGAGCTGGTGCCTGATGGAGAATCTGACTTGGAGGGTAAATATCAGAGGGAATTTGTGTGTGTGGGTGTGTGGGTGTGTGTCCAGCCTCTGCATGAAGGATGATAACCACACTGCACTGCTTGGCAGGACCATTTCTCCCCCACAACCACCCCGTTGCTCCAGGCATGCGCTGTATCTGTGGTAGATGAAGCTAAGGAGGAAGAGGATGGTGGGTAAACTAAGGCAGAGCATGGAGGAGACAGCCTGAAATTGGAATGTCCTAAAGGACTTCTATAGGATTCACCAAAGGTCGTCTGGGGCACTTGGGTCAACAGTCCCAGAGGTTACCACTGTGGCTGAGAGTTTAGCAAGATGTAGCTGTTGTTCTGGCCAAGGAGAGGGGCTGGAGGAAGACAGAGCTGCTCATGTTGTAAGATAGATGCCAACAAACTCCAGGCAAAATCTTCCTGTGCCAGCGTTTCGGGTGTTACACGCTTTCATGGAGAGCCACAGATGTGATGAAATACAGCCATTTCGGGGGTCCTTCTGACCTGCCTTTGCAATTTTACCTGCAGAAAATACATATGAAGTCCACGTTCTCACTGGGACTGTGTGGGGGGCTGGGACGGATGCTAATGTCTTCTTGAGCATCTATGGCCTGGAAAGAGGAGACACGGGTGAGCGCCAGCTGAAAAGGTCAAATAACCTCAACAAGTTTGAGAAAGGACAGGTAATGCATGAACTCCACTCACTCAAGCGAGAAGGAGGCTGGCAGGCCTCTCTCAGCTGATGTGCTGGCTGTTCAATACAGTTTCTTCTCACTTCTTTCAAACGTGTTTTATTTCTGAAATATCTTACATAAAGCAAAACATTCCTCAAAACATTTTCCAGGGGAGATTCATTTGAATAATAAGCTGAACATCAATTCCATGTTGGAGCCACTGACTGTTTCCTGTAAGCATTCTGGTAATAATGTTTCTTTTCAGGAATACTTAAACCTTGCAAACTTTAAATTAATATTGGAGAGTATTTTTGGGGCAGTTCAAGCATGTCGATATTTAGATGCAAATACTATTCTAAATGTTCTACCCAACCAGCCAGGGAATAAAAGCAATATTACACAGTGTGCTGTAATTACATTATAATCCAATCCAATTAAAGATCATCTCTTGTATGTTGAGTATTTGCTATAAAAAGTTTATGAACAATTAACAAGCTACTGTTATAGCCAGGAGCTTTTCAAGGAATAATTCTGAAAAAAACAAAAAATTATAAAGCAGCTGTGGAATACTTGCAACTACAAAAAAAAAAGAGCCCTAAGGTTGTTAAATAAGCTGTTAGCTGTGATTTATGAGCTTGGCACTGGTGAAACTGCAACCTGCACATGGTTCTTCACTCAGTGGGAAGAGCTCCAAGCTGCAAATGTAATGCTCCTTACTCTTGGGAGTACAGACCCAAAGTCTCCCAACATATTAATCTCATTAAGATGTTTAAACTGTTATGATAACAAGGACCATCCTGTCACACTAATGCAGTTAATAAATGATCCTCTTGGTTGTGGTAAATGACAAAAGGAAGAAATTCTGAAATGTTTAAAATAAAGCATATGGGCTCTATTTTGAGGCTGTCCTGTGCAGAGCCAGCAGTTGGACTCAGTGATCCTTGTGGATTCCTTCCAACTCTTGATATTCTAAGATTCTACACAGAGGTGTGCAGGAGAATTTCCATAGAGTCAATGTGGTTTTTGTCTGGTTCCAGATTCAAGCCGTGGGAAAATACCAAGCCTGAAAGGAATGATATTTAGCAGAGAGGAGTTAAGCTTATAGGAAGCTGAAACTGGGATGAGGTAAAGAGAGGAGTGAAGGGTTGAGCGGCTCCAAGGCTATTAGTGCCTTGTAGGAGCCAAACATGAGTGCTAATGGGAGACCTCAGAGCTCTGTAGTTATTTTTGTACACCCACACAAGGAGAACTTACAAATAGCTATTTTTTTTTTTAATGGACAAAAATGACCCTTGGCCATTTACTGCGTTTCTTTCCTTCTTTCTCGGAAACACAGCCATTTGCCTCTTGCCTCCTGTGCAGGTAGACGTGTTCACCATCAAAGCCATTGACCTGGGAGAGCTGAAGAAGCTGCGGATCCGCCACGATAACTCTGGTGCTAGCCCCAGCTGGTTCCTGGAGAGGGTAGAGATTGTTGACCTCAAGGAGAGCACCACGTGAGGAGCCTGTTGCACCCTTCTCATGTGGTCAGGAAAGGGGCCACGTTCTCAGGAGCCTGCAGAGGCCTGAGGAGACAGAGGAGATGCAGGGGGGCAGAGCTGCAGCTCCTCACCATCTCAGAGGGAATGGGCACCCTTTGGGAGCCTTGTGGTCACAGTGCCATGGCACAGAGCGTGGGGCCATTCTGGGGTACCTGTGGGGGGGTTTTGCTGTCCCAGCACCTCTGTAATTTGGGGACCAGGAGTGATTGGAAGGGAACCTCAGCTTTTTTCCATTTCTCCTATGATGGACTCGTCTCTCCCTCCTGGAGCAGAGGCTGCACTGAAGCATTTCCCTTCTAGGCCTTCCAGGTTTTGGAAGTCTCTGAGCTCATGTTTTGTTTGCCTTTAGTACTTAATGCAAAGGTCTGGGCCAAAAGCAAATTCCGATCTAAACAAACTCATGATTTCCACAGACAGCTGGATGAGCAAAGAACGGGCTGTTCAAAACCTGAAATATGGGCTTGCCTTTGAGCTGGAACTTGCTGGAAACCACATGCTTAAAAGTTGCACAACGCACTGATGGGTGGGACCACTCTTAAGGACAAGATGGGTCCAGTCTTCATAAACGTAAAACGCCTGGGAGACTGGCAGTTCCTTCAAGTTACTGAACTCTTTCTGGGTGTTAAATTTAAATGAATCAACCATGTGGGGCTGGCAGCCCAGAAACAGCACTTAGTAGTATGTTCTCCCTAACCTATTTATGGATTCAGTTCCCACAACACCAGATCTCGAGGATGAAAACAGATGTAGTGCTCAGCTTTGCGTAATCTTGTTGTTTCTTTTTTTTTTTGTCTTCAAGTTGCCTCTGATCTGTGTTTGTTTATGTTATGAAACCCTGTGAAGTCCTGTGTAAGTGCTGGGTGCTGCTGTCATTTTGTAGGTATTACTTCCCGTGCCAGAGGTGGTTGGCAGTCGAGGAAGACGACGGTCAGATTGCCAGGGAGCTGGTCCCAGTGGACGAAGCATTTGTAAAGAAAGATTCTGAAAATGATGGCCAGTCTCCTGCAACTCTGGGCCTGGAACAGAAAGGTGGAATATATAAGTTAGCCTTGTGTTTCTTCCAGGGTGGGGCTGGGAAGGAACCAGGTTTTACTGGTGTTGAGGGCAGTTAGCAGTAGCAATTACTTACTGAGCTGTGAGTAATTTTGCCCCAAAATGAAATTTTCAGGTGTGAATGAAATGTCAAGCGTGGGTCAAACTCTGAGGAGTGGACCCTCCTTATTTTTAGTTGATTTATTATCTTGCAATATTGGACCCAAAGTGACAAAGCTAGGAAAATGGGTAATATGTTCAATCGTTTTTGTACTGAAATGCATATTGGTTGCTAACATCTAAGGAATAAATCTCATTCATTTCACATCATGAACTGCAATGGTTAAATATTCCAGAATGAAACTGAGCAGAGAGAAAACATGTCCAGAGAAAGAGAAGGGACCTAAATTTATCTCACTTTCTATCTTGCTGCTTGTGTCTCTTGTCCTCCAAAATAACTTTGCCTCACTTGTAAATAAATTTGCATGGTAACCACAGAGCAGTGACACACTCCTGGGTTTGATCCTGCAAGGTGCTGAGTGCCCAACACTTTCACTGGTTTCATAACCAGTGAAAGGTTTTAAACTCTCCCATATTTCCCTCTCATATGCTTTTGAGTACATGAATAATTTCTGCAAGTTGTGTAGTCAAAAAACCTCCACAAAGTCTTTATCCCTTCAGTTCAGAAGGTCATGCTGATTGACCAACATCTAGAAAGATATGTCCAACTAAGGAGGAAATATTCCATTTTGGAAATCTTGAGGTTATAGCAGCTGAGTGAAAACCAAATTAGACTTTTCCATTATATTTTTTTATGAGTTTAATCCACTTTCTAGATGATGGTGAAGCAGAAACATGCCTTCTGGTGCTGTTCTGAAAGGTGTGTTTGTGAATGTGAACTGTATATGTCAGCTTTCTGGTATGTGTTATATGCACGTGTATTACTTGATGCCAATGAAATAAAGGAATGGGGGTACGTGGATTTTTTAAATAAAATATCACAGTCAGAGGCAGCTTTGAGGAGGGTTAGAGGTTCCCAGGAAGCAAATGGGAAGACTTGAGCACATTCCTTATCTGTAGATATGCAGGCAATGTGCTGAGGGACTGGAGCAGTAGAAGATTGTCAAACCAGATAACCCAGCTCACCTTGAAGGCTACCAGAGCATAGGACAGGAGTTAGAGAGAACAACATGGCTGTGATCAGTCAAAACTAAACTCAGGCCAAGAACACTTTTATGCAAGGAAAAGTAGAGTCAACTCCTGGTCAGACTTCACACCCTAAAATTAAGATATTTTATCTGGCAGCTAAATCAACGACATACACAGTGAAAGTGAAAACGGGGGACAAGAAGAATGCTGGGACAGATGCCAACGTTTTCGTCATACTCTATGGAAGTAAAGACGATACAGGTATGGCTTCAAATGTTGGAAAAGGGTAGCAACTCCCTGTTTGATACCTGAAAAGACAGACCATGGTTTCTTTTCATTTCCTCAGTGCCCGTTTCTCTCTCCTTTTAGTGCAACTTCATGTTCTCCGAGTCGGTGCACACATCGTTGTAACTTGGAGCACAGCACCAGCTGCTGTAAATCACTGCCAAACTTTGCAATGCTGATTTGCACCAGCTGCTGGTCTAAAGGTTTTAATTTCAATTATAGAAACAGCACAGTTGACTGGGACTACATTATTGAGCAGTGAATGCACTGGATGATTTGCTTTCCTCAGCAATGAATCAGCATGCTCCTGAAACCCAACCCTCCCCTGCCTCTTTGAGTGGCCCAGAAGTATTTAATCAGCTGATGAGCAAATCCTCTTGGAAGCAGCTGAGCTGTGTGTGCAGTGGCTGGGATGCCTGTGAGAGTGACAGGGAACTGATGGGTAGCACTGATTTCTTTAGCTGTGAGCACAGCACGACAACATCACCCCTGTTGCACTGCCAGAAGATCATTCAAGGGAGGAATTCTGTATATTTTGGGTGTTGATACAGACTTGGGCTCAGAGGGAGGGACAAAGCTCAGATCCTGAGATGAAAAGCCAATTTTTGCATTTTAGCCACTTCCCTCGTTCCACTGTTGACATTCCCAGAGGATTTGTTTCACATGCTGAACAATGTCCTTTTGCATTGCCACAACAGGGATAGTCAGCCTAAAGGCCTCAAAGATTAACAAGAACAAATTTGAGCGTGGGAAGGTAGATGAGTTTACAGTGGAGTCTGTGGACATTGGAAACCTGAAAAAAATCAAGATAGGCCATGACAATAAAGGTAAGATAATCTGCTTTGTAATCTGCAGTGTTTCTAGTGCACTGGACGCATTGCTGTATAAAATAACCTGCCTCCAAGACCCCAAATGTAATTTACCTCGTGGTGAGAGATCCTTGCTGTCACTTTGGCTGTTGCTGCTATTAGCTTTGCTGCTGATTCTATTCCCATGTGACATTAGGAGCTCAGTGGTGCCAGCTTACAGATAGCTTTGCATCCTCTCCCTCTACAAGAGTCTTTACAGTTCTACAGCTACATCTTTAGAGAGATTTCACAGATATCACCAAACCCCATATTTGTTTTTATTGCATAGGACCCATAGACTTGTCTCACTTCTTCACTAAGTTTTTGGTGGTATTTTGATCATCAAGTCTTGGCTACTTTTTAGACAGAATTCTGTGTATCTGCTACAAACAAGGGAGGCAGTGGAGCTATGCATGGATCTCTTCCCCTGTTGGTCATCAAGGGACAGGTTTGTTGATAACTGCTATGTATTATTATAGAGGCCAATTGATAAAATTGATGCAGTAATTAGCATTTCCACATGCACATCTTTAGCCTGACACTTATAGAAATGTGAAGTATTTTACCTCAATCCTGGGCAATTGCATCCAATGATCTTTATGCCTTATATTCTACATTCCCTTTGGCAAAGGACAGAAAGATTTATTTCTCGGAGGTCTGGTGTGCAGTGATTCATTTGCTGTTGTCTGCAAAGGCTCTGTGGGTTATTGACTGTTATCTCTCCACCACAGGTAACTCAACTGGCTGGTTTCTGGAATGGGTGGAGATTGATGCCCCATCCCTGGGGCAGTGCCTCAAGTTCCCTTGTGGCCGCTGGCTGGATACATCGGAGGATGATGGAGCCGTTGAGAGAATTATCTTCCCTGCAGAACTGCAGACAGTAGAGTACATCCCATGTGAGCAGAATGCCATTTCCCCAGGATACACCCATCATTACAGAAGATAAAATCTCACTATCTCATGCAGTTTTATAGGTTTTGCCTCTCCCTTGAACTGGCTTTGGAAAATTTATAAGTAGATCACATGCCAACTATTCAATTTACTACAAGAAGGCTCCTCTGGGTGCTCTAGATTAACATTTACTGTGTTTGCCAAATCAGAGAATCATTAGAAGTCATGTGGATGTGGGTGATTGTCTTTTTCTTCCTATTTCCTCATCTCCTCCAAGTCCTCTGCTCATTCCAAGCTGCCTTCCTTGTCTCCAGTTTCCCTTTGATCTTGCTCCATTCTAATATTGCCATTTCTGTTGCCAAAGCAGACGCTCTGGTCTTGCTTCCAAGTCTTAGTTCTTCCAGTGCCTTTGGCATTGCACACTCTGCTCTTGCTGAAAGACCTTCTTCCAGAGTTTCTTTAGTGTGGTGCTTTTCTAGAACCAGCCTGCCTCTTTTAATGTTCTCCAATTTTTCCTTACTCTTCACTCTCCTCCAAATTAAGGTTTTGGGTAAACAGTACCCCAACCCAGCTTGGGTAAACAGTACCCCAACTCTGAGTACAATCTCAAGTCTGCTATGGCAACTCAAACTCTTTAGTTCTGGAAACCTCTTTTCCTGTTTTTAGAACACTGAGGATCACATAACATGGTTTTCTTGAAATAAATGAAGTATTTTGCTTACTTTGTAGCCCTCTCCCTTCACACTCTCCCACCTCCTAGGCATCTTTGGCAGTGCACAGAGTACAGCCCTGGGACTGTATTTGACTTGTCCCTCTCTGATCTGCTTCATTTCAAGTGGTTGATAAATTCTGCTCACCAATAGGATACTGTCAGAACTGCCTTTTCCTTTCATTTGGTTGGATGCCACAGTGATGAGGGATGAGGTCTGACACATGGGAGTTGATTTCCTGACAGGTTCTTCCTTGGTCACTCATAAGAAGAGCTAAAAAGTTTCATGCTGAGGCTGTCTCCCCTCTCATCTTATCCCCAGTGCATGCACTGAAGGTATCAAAAGCCTTACTGCCTGCAGTTCTTTATTTACATATCAAAATTTAGAGCTGCCCAATCTCCCTTTCTCTGCCTCGGTTTCCTTCTGCACAAATTGTGGGAATAACCACATGGAAGGCCATCAGCAGTTTTGCCTCCTAATTTATATTATGAAGACAGTGGTTCATGCTGGAGGTCCCTCCCATGTCCAGATCCCTGTACCCTACAGTCTGTAAGCTTAATTTCTTTTCTGAGAATCTGCCACTGTCCTGTCTTTGGGTTTCACTCATTCTTTGACAAAGGTATTTTTATTTCTCATATTTAATCTTTATCTGAACTCTCTGGAGCAGAAGAAAGGATTCTCTTTGCTCCATTCTGCACTTTTGTCAGTCCAATGGAAGAAAAATTAGACTCACAGAATTGAAAGGGACCTTAAAGCTCATCCAGTCCCACCCCTGCCATGGGCAGGGACACCTTCCACAATCCCAGGGTGCTCCAAGCCCTGTCCAGCCTGGCCTGGGACACTGCCAGGGATCCAGGGACAGCCACAGCTGCTCTGGGCACCCTGGGCCAGGGCCTCACCACCCTCCCAGCCAGCAATTCCTTCCCAATATGCCACCTGTCCCTGCCCTGTGGCACTGGCAAGCCATTGCCTGGGTGCTGTCCCTGCATGCCTTGTCCCCAGTCCCTCTGCAGCTCTCCTGGAGCCCCTGCAGGCCCTGCCAGGGGCTCTGAGCTCTCCCTGGAGCCTTCTCTGGTGCAGCTGAGCAGCCCCAGCTCTCCCTGAGCCTGTCCCCAGAGCTCAAGCCCTTGGAGCATCTCCATGGC
>VXBQ01016288.1:6045-34169 GCA_013400175.1 Phainopepla nitens
AAAAGAACCCTGTTCTCTCTTTTGGTGTGTGACAAATGGTGACAAAGTGAGAAACACCCAGTTATGCCCTGGGGTGCACTTTAATGGAAGAAACTGCTGTGATATTTAACTGCTGTTAAATATTTTGGGAAATCAGTCTTTAGTTGTGAACACGTCTGTGGTCACTTCATGAAGCAGTATCTGATTTTTCCACTGTAGCTTAATGTCCCTCAAACCAGGACACTTAAAGTAGCTCCCTGCAGCTTCTCTGCAACCGGCCTTTTCCAGCACTTTGATCGCCTTGTGTTATCTCCGTTTGCTCAGAAACCTGTTTCCTGGCATTATTTCTTTTCATAGCTTCATCTCTCCTCCTGGAGCACAGATTAGTAATAAATGCTCTTCACCTCTGCTGGATGTGTGTTCTCTCTCAGTATTTTGCCTTCCCTTCTTTGAGGTATTTTGCAAAGCTTAAGATGAAAGTAATTAATAGACACAAAAGGCTGTTGTGACTCTGAACTGACGTTTAACTGTTGTTAAACAGAGCTGCTCTGTCGCTGTACTGGTGGAAAACCTGGAGAAAAGCACATGGTTTATTCATTGAAGCAGAGCTGCACATGATATGCTTGAGCTCAGGGAAGGAAAGAGGCAATTTGACAGCAGAGCTTGATGCATTAGGAGAGTTACCTTTGTCCTTCTCCTGGGGACTGAGTGCTCACTTCAGTGGAGGGTGCTTTCACCCAGGTGATTATCAGAACATAATTAATTTGGATATGGGAAGAGTGCCTTAGTGCTTAAGTGAAGTATGGAATGAGAGCGTAAAGTTTAAAAGCTGAAAAAGCAGACATGGAAATGGCTATCAGGATTAAGTGCAGTCCATGAAATCACAGGCAATTGTGTAATTGTAATGTTTAGTCTGAAAGGCTATTTTTTTTTAAACTACCCCCTGTCCATCACAAAAAGAAAGACAATGCCATGTGCTTGTAACAAGCCAAATAACTCCTCTGGAAAGCTTTGGGACTAAAAGATGGCACAGAAAATAAGCAGTAGGGGAAGAGCTTTTCCAGCCTTTCAGGAGAGTTGGATATCAGGGGAAAGCAGCACTTGGAAAAATGCCCTTTCCCTGTTGTGCTCTTCCTGACAATGTGTGCAGGGCAGGAGGTCTGTGGCAGAACTGAGGGTTTCCCCAGTGGTGAAGGCTGAACAAAGGAAAATGTGCCACAAGAACAAATGCAAATGATTGCTTTTTCCTCACATCTCCGCAGCCTTTTCCCACGTCCAGTCCGGGTTGATTTTGCAGCTCTGGGCTGTGTATTCCCTCAGTCTCGGTTGATGTCAGAGCAGGAACTAGGCATATCCTCAGTGTAAATGTCAGCTCTGAAATGCCTTCCTTAGATCCTGCCCTGCCTGCAGAGCCTTCCCATCTCGTGGGGACTGTGCCCAGAGGTCACACGTGGTGTGACCATATCCGTGACGGGCTTTAGGTCATGACTCATCGCTGTGCCTCAGAGCAGCCGGCTGGGATGGAGAGAGCCATGCAAAAGGAGTGGAAAATAAGGATGATGCTCAGCCCACAGAGCCTGTTGGCCTTACCCAAATGTGTGAATTGTCGTCCCCACACCTAGCAGGGTTATGCTGTTGGGAATGGCACCCTGGGCCTGCCCTCTGCAGGGTTTGCAGGTGATGGGAGTGAGCACGGATCTGGTGTGGGCTTGGTACAGAATCACTCTAGACCACAGCTCTGTTGCTTCAGCTTTGTCATAGCCTGACCTGATTCAGTTTTTAGAAGAATGGAGTGATAGAGGTTTTGGATTTTTAAGAACATATGTATTTTTTCTCTTGACTGTCATAGTTTGGAAGTTAGGAGAAAAAATTGTGCTGGTGGTTTCTTGGTTTATTTTGTTTACTGGGGATTTTTCTTTGTTGTTTTCAGAGATTTTGTTTGTTTGTTTGTTTTCTTGTGGCCAAGAAAAAAGAAACTATTGCTGTTGTGTAGTGCTTGGATCCAAGGGCACGGAATGGAAAGAAATTGCTTCTGGTAAGCAAAAATAGAAGAGTGTTCAGGAGGCTGGTTGTGGAGTGACATGACCTTGTGATGTAAAGAGCGTGTGCAAAACAGCACTTAACTATGCAGGATACTTGGTTCTATGTCAAGAACTGCCTGCAGCATTACACAGCACCCTCAAACCTGGTTACACTCTGTTCTGATTGCAAAGTAGCTTTATTTGGATAACTCTCCTGGAGCTAAAAAGGATTTAGGTCGCAGGAGAGATGAGGTGCTGGTAGGAAAGGACTGAGAAGGGAGGCAATGCAAGTAGGGGGATGGATGGTGTTATTTTTAAAGGAATGTTTTAGAAGTCATTGATCTATGCTGTTTGTTAAGAGGTTTTTAGCGAGATTCCATCTCCTTCCTTTCTCAGCAGTTCTTCCTCAGACAGGGGAACAGGAGGTGATGCAGAACCTGACAACCCAGGGACTCCTGACAGCAGGAATGTCTGGGAGATGGTCACGCATTGCCTGCTGTCTGTGACAGGAGAGTGACACCAGGGAGTCCAGGAGAGAGCAAAGGGGTAGGACAGCAGAGAGCGGTGAAGAAAAAAAGGGGCTGAAAGTAGATCATTGTGCAGAGAGAACAAAAAGGAAGAAAAAATACTTTGAGCTCCTGAAAGTGGGTGGAGGTTGACATTTTGCATATTGAAGCTCTTCAGCACCAAAGTGACATGGAAATGGAAATAACCATTTCTAGCATCTACGTGCTCTCTGCAGGTAGAGCCTGGCCAGCAGCACTCAGGTACTGCTGCAGTGATGGACACCTGTGTTCTGACAGAGCAATTCTTCATCCTCATTATTTATGGCAGAGCTGCTATTCCTGCTTGCACTGGGAGCTGCTCAGTGCAGGCTGTCTTCTCTCTGTTTAATCCTCCAGAGGAAAGTGAGTTAAAAGGAGAATGAAAGACAATGATAGTGAAATGTCCTTTGGGCACACTTGGGGATCAGCACCAAGGGAAAACCAGGAAATGCATTTATCATGGATATGATTTATCAGAAAATCCAAGTTCCTGTGTGTTTTTATTACTGCTTATAACTTTAGATTCAGTAGAAATGGCTGGGTTTGAAACACCTGCAATTTGGCTACTGAGGCCATGCTTTGGGAAATCTTTCAGGCATACAAAATCTGTCCCTGTTCACTACATACAGAGATGTTTTCACTCTTATTTATACTTGTGGGCTTGAACTTTTTCCTGGACACTGCTGCTGAACTGGGGACTTTATTCTGTCCCACCATGGCAGAAGGAGCTTTTCTACAGATTTGTGCAGCAAGAGCAGCTTTGCTGTGAATAGAAATTGCCCTTTTATCCTCAGCTATGCCACAGGTAATTGCAAGTTTGGGGTTTCAATAGTTAGCTCTTAGCTTGTACATTGTTTCCTGTTTCTTTGGGTTTTTAGTTTTAATCTCATATTATCATATTTTATATCATCCCTACCTATCTCAACACACTATATTCACATTATCCCACATTATTTTAATCCCATATATCTTTCAGCAACCTGAGGGATTTAGTTGCTGTCATTGCCTGCATTGTGGATCCAGTCTGGGTAGTTTTGGCTTTGATCCTAATGACAGCAGTGAATGCCACCAAATACAACCAGATGTTAAATATTTTCACAAGCTTTAATGTTTTCTGTCTGGTGTTATATGGGGAAATCCTTCATTTACTTTCATAGCAAAAAGGAAGGAGCAGCTCTCACACCATCCCTCTTCCCTCTGTAGCTTGGATTCTGAAATTGTGGTTGGGTTGGTAAGGATGGTTTTTTTCATTCAAAAACAGAGGAACACTTGGCAAATAATTTCTGACAGGGCCACCAAATGGTCACTAGATATTCTTAGGCAGCTCTTGATCTCAATTTCTTTGGCAAGTTGTGAGAGGCTCTGCGGTGTGTTCCCTGTCCTCTGGCCAGCTTGGTGTTGAAATCCTTTATTCTGCATGGAGAGGTCTTCTCCATCCCTTGCCAAGCAAAGGAGAACGCTGCCAGCCAGCAGTAAGGCTGACATGTACAGTTTCAGTTTTCATAATTGAGTCTTTTGAGCAAATCCTGTAGGAGTAAAAAGATTTCAGAAGCTGTAGCTCTGCAAATGTGGCCACTGGGAGCCTGTTAAACAGGAGGCTTGAGAGGCAGGAGGAACAGACTGTGTCATGAAGCTGCATCTCAGGGGTGCTTGGACTTGACATAAAGCCCCAGGTTTTCATCCCTCTGATAATTAGAAGTTCCACACCTCAGCACAGATACAGATTTTAAAGCCCTGAGTTGCTTCAAAGCACATTTGTCTCTAAAACACGGGGATTTCAAAGGATAAAAATTTGCTTGGGTAAATAAGTACATCTAGAGTGAAGGAGGACTCTGGCTGAGGCTGGGTCAGGCACACAGGTGTGTGGATACAGGATGCAGCAGGAGCCATTCCCTCTTGTCTAAAATGTAAAACAGCACCTCTGAGGTGCCTCACTTTCCAGCTCTTCCCCTTGGGCACTGCTGTTACCCCACACCTTTCTGAGAGCAAACTATAAAGTCCTAGAGTGAGAAAACAGATTTTTGCCATCATTTTCATGTTTCTGTGTGCAGAATGTGCCCTGGGAAGTGAGCAGGCCAGTGCCTGGCTCATGTGCTCATGGCCAGGTCGTACAGTGGGCTCCCCTTTGCAGTGGAACTGGAGCCTAAAAGGTCTAGTTAGGCAGAGATCAGTCGGAGCAAGAGCAACTTTTTATGATGACAGCCAGTAATCACCACAGGGCTGCTCATTGCAGCGGGCTAATCTGGATTGATCCGGGCTCTGACATTCGTCCTGAGGGATCTCACACATCAATCCAGCCTCTGCCTGCCACAGTAATTGTCTTTTATCACTCTCGCCGATTGCTTTTCCCAGGAGCAAAGTCCTGGTACTTTTTCATTACCAGGCCAGGAAAACAAGGTTTAGTGATAGGGAGTGGCACACATTTTTTAATTTTTTTTTTTCGGTCCAGAACAAAGGCTTATTATCGACTATTTCTAGCTGAAAACCTGTACAAAATTCACTACTACAGCATCAGTGGCTTCCCAGCAGCCCACAGTGCAACACTGGTGACAGCTCCTGTCCATGCCTTGTTCCAGCTGCTGGATCTGCCTGGCTTCCTTGTAACAGCTGCATTTTAAAAGTGCTCTCTAAACAAAACACACAGCTATTTTCTCCATGACTTTAAATTTATTCTGTTGTTTAAAATACAAAAATAAATAAAATTAAGGAGCAAAGTAACCAGCAGCAGTCTTGCTAAGCAGCTACCTGCTGCCTCATTCTTAGGCTGAAATCCTAGGAATAGAGGAAGTATTTGCTCTCCTTCTCTCTGGGTTTCCTGGCCTTGTAACCCATTAATATTCCTTTCTACACCTGGTGTGTGCATTTCAGCAGCTTTTGGAGATCACGGGGGATTGTGTGTGTAGGATCACAAACAAAGGGAAAAGGGTGAAATTCTGGTAAGGGTTTCATGTTGGCATATCTTCATAAATCTTTCAGGGGGGTTTATTACCAGCTAATTGACCAAAGAGAGGATGACCCACAGTTCATTTTCTTACACCTTTCAGATTCAGCAAAAGGGAAGAGCTCACCCTCCTGCCTCTGTCTTCAAAAAGAAGGAAAATAACTATTTCTTCTGAAGTCACCAATTCCATGAAGCAAATACTGAATGTATTTGGGAGAGCGTGTCTGCAAGGTTTCCCTCAGCTGCAGGAGCCAGGTGTGCACATGCAGGTGGTGGATTTGGGTTCTCACACACCAATTTTAAGTGCAGCCCCAGCCACAGGGTGGTAACAGGGATAAGACAGAGCCTCTGCAGCCACACAGCCTGTTGTATTCCTGAAGCCTGTCAGACCAGCCTTATGACAAGCACCGGATAAATGTGTGCATTTTGCACTCCCTGTGTTCTCAGCCCCTGGAATTCCTGCTAAATACTCCCAATTCTGTGACTGCCAGGTTGTATCAAAAGGTCCTGGGGAAGCTTGCTGTTTTCAAATACACAAAGATAACTTTTGAATTGGAGGCAAATGCAATTCCTATTATTTCAGCCACACTTGACATAGGTTCCCAAGCCCCGAGATGCAGCATGGCTCCCAGGGATGTGCCTGGAAAGCCAGCAGGCTGAGCACTGACAGAAATTAGTGGTTGGAAGAGGAGCACATATAATTTCCATGCAAGTTTTATACCAGTGCAGTACAGGAGCCAAAGCACAAACCACCTGCACATCCTACTGCCCTCGGGCGTGCCTGGCACTAGGACCAGAAGGATGTGGAACACATTGAGAGATGCGAAGCCATTACTCCTCCCATATGGTTTATTGAGGATCTCAGTTTCCAAAGCATGAGTAGCAGTGAGGCCTGTTATTCTTTCCAGCATGCAAAAGGCACAAGAAAGTCATCAATGTGATTCTGTGCAAAGTGTCCCTAAGAAAACACACAGCGAGGAAATGACAGAGAAGAGCCCCCGATGGAAGAAAGCCAAAGCGCCTTCAGGAAGGTGCTGAAAAGTTCTGAAAATGGTTGTACTTTTTCAGAGTCCAAATATGCTCAGTTGGTGAAAGATGCTTTGCAGATCCGTGAAATAAAACTCAAGAGACAGAGCCAAAAGGCTTAAAACAATAATCTCCTTCATGTGCCAGAATTCAGGATGCAAGTCAAAATGATTTATCTCAAGAAAAAAGTGCGGCAGTTAAAGACAGACATTAAATTCTTTAAAAAAAAGCCCACCAAAACCAGACGTAGAAAGTGGATACATTCTAAGAGCAGCTCAATAAAAAATATTCCTTTTAATGAAAATAATCTTTAAAATGGATACTTGAAGAACAGAAATCCGCCTTGACTGTGACCAGCTACTACACCCTGCTCCCAGGAAAGCCTCTGAGCACGACAGCACAATGCCTTCTAGAAGAAGAAAGTCCCCACTACCTGCATGTGTGAAATGTGGCCAGTGAACAGTTTGGAAACACAAATGCACAGGACCAAGTATCCAAGTCCCATTAGTCAACTTGGGTGTCGGGAAGCCTCCTGGGATTCCTGTCTGTCCCACTGGAGCTGGCTGGTGCTGGAGGCAGTGCCACTTCCCGGTGGGCACGGCTGAGCCCGTGAACCCTTGAGCCTCTCGCTGGAGTTGAATACTTAAACCTAAAAAAGGCATTTACAAGTTGACGCTTTTGCTGTTGTTGTTGTTGTTGTCTTATTTCCTTGCAGTATAGGTTTCTACTTCTAGACTATGGAATGTTACATTAAACAATATAATTATTCATTACCTTGCTTCAAATTTCATTACAGTTACTGAGGCTTCATCATAATTTCACACAGCACAGAGACACCAAACTAAACACCAAGCAGTCAGCACTAGATGTATTTTTTCTTTAAGTACCAATAAGCAAAATACCCCATTCCCCCCAGAGATCCCATCAGGAAGGAGGCTCCAAGGAAGGAGGGAGGTTTCCGCTTGACCAGCCTGAAGGCATTGGGTACCACTGCAGAGAGGAGCGTGGTGTGTATGTCTCCCAAAACTTTCCTGAAGGCGAAGCGTTTCTGTATCCTGTCAAAGAAGGACTGTAGGTTAGGTCTGCTGCCATCTTCCCAGTATTTCTTAGAGAGTCCCAGAAACTTGAGGCGGTGCAGGGTGGCTCCTAACAGGACATCTGCCAAAGTAAAGACGCATCCGCAGAGCCAAAGTTCACACTTCTGCCCTGGAGGGAGAAGAGGCAGAGCAAAGGTAAGAATCCCTTGGGTGGGCACCTAAAATCTTGCTCAAAAGGTCCACCTAGGCAGGAGCATTTGTATCAGATCTGGGTTGTTTCTTCCCAGCTCTTTGGTGGGCCAGGAGCTCATAGCCCATCTACCAGGTTACGTGATGGAGGGTGTGGGGGAGACAAAAGCTGGGGATATGAGATGATAATTTATAACCTGTGTGAATATATAAATTACTGGCTGCAAAGTGGCTCTGCTGCCTCTCCCCCAAGTCAAGAGCAGCAGGAGGTCCCTGGAAAAGAGCCCTTTGCCCCTCTTGAAGGAAGATGCCTTGTGGCAGCCCCTTCTGCTGTGTCAGTGCTCGGGGACAGCAGCAGTGGCTGCCCTTGGCTGCACCAGGAGCCATTTCAGGAGTGTCACGTCAACTTGGCCTATTTTAGGGATGTGAGAAATCCTCAGGAATTAAAACCATTTGCTGGGTGGCCTGGTTGCTCTCTCTTCTGTGCTGCTGGGGAGGTTCTGCCTTTGTTCTCTCTGCTGTACCAGGGACCCCGATCCAGGACACCAAAACTGGCAGCACGTCTGTGCCAAGAGCCAGGCTTTTGGGGAGACAGAGCTCAGTGTGAGTGCAGGACACGAAGAAAGACACTGAAGTGTTGAGAGCCCCTGATAATGGGTGATCCTGGAAATAACCCCACTAAAGAGACATCCAAAAATAAACCAAGCTGCTGTTAGGCTGGAAAAAGTAGTTTCAGGCCAGGATATTGTTAAACACTCCCCCAGTGCCCTTTCAATTCTGAGGAGCTGGGCTGGGATGGAGCTAAGGGAGATGAAAGAAGGTGCAGGTAAAGAACATCAGAAGTGACACAAAAATCCACCCTCAGTCAGCTTTGCTCCAGATTCCTGATTCTGGGGATCTTCATTGTGCTGTGGCTATTGTATCAAAAAGAGAAAGAAAGGAGGCTCTGGTTTAGCACCCCAGCACAGGCACTGCTGCTGCAGGGCTGCCTGCAGGACCAGGCTGGGGCAATTATGGGTAATTAGCAACCCTCATTTGTAGCTGCTTGGCAGCCTGCCTAGTCCTGCTGGAGGCACTGCCCAGTGGACAGATTGCTTGTGCCTAATTAGTCAATAAATATTTTCAGTGACTAATGACTTGTGGGGGTGCTGCAGCCAGAGCTTCTTGGGTGTGGTGGGGACCTTGTGGGTGCTTCTGCTCAGAGGTGAGGGGAGCAGGGCTGAGGCAGCTGCCTCACTCCAGGCACTGCTGCAGGTGAAGGAGAAAGCACACGTGAGGATGGTGATTTTGGGAGAGAGCTGTGATCCACCCCTGTCCCTCCTGGCTCTGGGCTTGCAGCTCTGCTGAGGTCCGGACCCGGATGTGGGCCCCAGCCCCTCGCCAGCACCGAGTGGGGCAGAAGCTCAGGCAAAGGCAACTCTCCCCCTTTGCACCCAGAGCAGCCCCAGCTCGGATCAGCCTGTCCCAGCTGGAGGGGGTGTCTGTGGCAGGGGTCTCCTGGTGCTCCTGCAGCACCTCCCACCCTCCTCCCGCCCGCACCGCCGGCAGCCTGGGCCGCGTGGGAGTGGAGCTGCTGCACTGCAGCTCCTGGGAAGTTGCCAGAGTGGTGATCATGCCCACTGCTGAGATCCTGACCAGGCCATGGGCACGGTGTGGGAGTTTGGGGTTCTGGAGCAGAGGGCAGGAGCAGCACACAAGGACTGAAGGTGTTGGAGCACCTGGGTGCTGGCAACAGCAGCAGCAGCTATCCCTCTGCTCCAGGCACCTGGGATGTGCTCCCAGGGCACCTCATTAGGCTGAATTCTGCTGTCCCGGCCCTCACACCGGGTAATGAGGGTGTTTGAGGAAATTAGGGCAAGGCAGGATGCCACTGTGAACACATCAGAGCTCTTGGTAAATCCCCAGCCCGATGCCCTGCAGGGCCCGACCTTGGCACCTCGGAGGGCACTCCAGTGTGCCCTGGGAGTGACGCACGGCTCCCCAGGGCCCAGGCTGGCCCCGAGGGCAGGGGCAGCTCTGGGACCATCCCCTGACTGACTGTGTCTGGGCTCTGCTCTGCATCTGGCACCGTGGTGCTGGCAGCCCTCCCGGGGCTGGGGCTCTGAGCTCTGCCAGCAGTGGGGAAGAGGGGAGGAAGGACATCGTCATCCAGGGGTGATGGCAGGACAAGTGCTGCCCAGCTGTGCCCAGGCACCCCTGACTGCCAGGGCTGCTCTCAGCAGGCTCCCAGACTGTGTATTTGATGTCAGGGACGGCTGGTGTCCCTCTGTCCACCTGCTGGCATGTGACGCAGGTTCTATAGAGGCTCTCCCCTCCAGTGCCCCTCAGATTCCTGGGATTCCCTGCCCGTGCTCCTCTGGGATGTGCCACAGCCTGGTGATGTGAGGGGGCTTGGCTGTGGCACACATCCCCATCCATCTCTTTCAGCAGCTCCTCATGGTGCAAGTGCCTGGGGCCAGCTGGCTCCTTCCCAAACCAGAGTGAGCATCAGTTGCTGTCAGTCCCTTGCTGGGGTAGAGGCCACCTGCCATCACCCTGTGATGATTTTGGGGCTGCCAAAGAGCACCCATGAGGACAGGGGTCCTGCTATCTCCTGTGGCAAGGGGTGCAGGGGTGGTTTGCCAGAGGTTAGTAAGACCATGGCTGCAACAACATCAGCATACCCAAAACCAGGAGAGCCCAGTGGCAGCCCCAGACCCACCAGTGGCTGCTCCATGGGAGTTGTTCATCAAGTACAAAGCTTTTGGCTGTTTCTATTGTTGCACCTCAGCCTCATGTGGAAAAACACCCCATAAACACAGCCCAGTGCCTACCTTGGTACTCCAATTTCCTTTTCTCCAGCTCAGCCTCAATCTGGTCTAGCACCATGCCAAGTTCTCCAAGGATCTTCTTCAAGTAGTTCACATTATCGTGCTCCAAGATCTTGGCCTGGGTGGAGAGCAGGGTTAGAATGGGGAATGAATGGATGCAGGGACACAAAGCATCAGGTGCCCATGGCAGGTCTGTGGGTCTTTTTCCCCCAGCACCAGGGATGTGTGTGGCTTTGACCCACTCACCATCAGCTTCTTCTGCTTGGAGAGGTAGGGCTCAGATAGCTGTGGCTCCTCTTCATGGTCCAGCTTCATCAGATCCGTGGTGGCATTAGCTAAATGTCCTGGGGGGAGACAGAGAGGCTGGGATCTGGGTGGAGGTGACACTTAGTGACATGGGGAAAGCTGTCTGTGACCGGTGTCTGATAGCAAAGCACCCCATCCTGCAGTCAAAATATTGCTGTAGCACCAAGAAAAAAACACCCCAGAGAGCTAAAATGGGTCAAATTCATGGCTTGCTTCCACGTCTGAGGGCACGTGGCTCCACCAGCCATCCCATCCACTCACACAGGGCGGTGCTGGCTCCACGGTATGGCCAATCCCCCTCCCTGTGGTAAATCCCAGCCTGGGAGTTTCAGGGGGAGTTTCAGCTCTCCATTTCCCCTGCTGGATTCATACTAGAGCTGCTGGAAGTTCTGTCTGTTGCTTACTGTTTTAAGAACAGCCCTGAGCTTGCCCAGAACGTGGGCAAGAACGTGCTGCAGCTCCATCCCCAGCAGGCTGAACCTTTGGGGTGTCCGAGCTGGCTGCCCACACTCGGTGCATGCTCAGAGCAGTGGGGCAGGGAGGGGCACAGGGGGGAGTGCTCCCTCCTGGGTGAAGCTCTCCCACCCTGGCTCAGTGTCCAGGGATGCAATTCCAGAGTGTGGAGCCCATCATGAGCATGGGAGAGATGCTCACCCTTCTGCCTCTCTGGGCTTAGGCAGGATGGGAAGGGCTTTGTGTAAGGGAGCCAAAGAAAGGAAAGGAACAGAGTGAAAGGGTGACATGGGGAAAGCTGTCTGTGTAACACCTAAGGGATAGCATAAACTACCCAAAGTTGGGCTAATGTCTTCCTGCCAGGGACCATCTGTCATTTCCTCCTTGTTCCCTCCAACAAGGGAGGCCTTGGCACTGCCAGTGTGCTGGTGCGGGAGGTGCCAGGGCTGGCTGGGGTGGGAGCCAGCAGCAGGCTGTGCACTGCCATAAAATGCTGAAATTCCCTGTTTTCTGCCATGAGCTTGTGCTTGCTAAGGTTGCCAACCAGCCCTCCTGGGGCTGCAACTCAGATGGAAACCTGGATATCTTCCTGATTTCATTCCCCTTGGGAGAGCCTGGAACCTCGGTTCACCCTCTCCTTGGGACAAAACTGCATCGATTTCCCTTGGCACCCACTGCAGCAGGGCAGTTGAGCCCTTGCCTGAAGATGTGTTGGGGAGGAAGGACATCACTGGCCCACAGACCTGCTCGTACCCTGCAATGGCTTGGGAAGAATGCCACCAGTGATGAGCTTTGGACAAGGAGATATGTTCAGAGACCTCGTCAGAGTGCTGGGGAGGGGATGAGAGGCAGATGGGGGCTGAAGCCATCATCATAGCAGCACTCCCTGGGGAAGGGATGGGCTCTGGCCTACGTCAGCCCAAGGTCTGGGGGTGGAGGTGACACTTGGTGACATGGGGAAAGCTGTCTGTGATGTGTGTCAGCAGAGGCAGGGCAGACCACAAGCTACACCTCAGGAACTGCCTGTTTCTCCTTGTGCACAAGTGCATCCCACCTCAGCAGGACCAGGCAACCGAAGGGGTGGGGGTGGGAGCAGTGTTTTCTATGGGCTCAGCTTGGGGCCAGAGCCTAAAGGAAGGGAGAGACCTGGGACATGCCAATACCCTCCCTACAAGGTTGCTTTTCTGGCGAGGAATTCTCTCCAGGAGCAATCCCTGCCTTGGAGTTATATTAAGCATCGTCAATGTTTCATGAGCACTTGAAGGTCAGGTACACAGACTTATGCCGATTCATCCACTGCCTGCAACTCAATCTGGCTGCACTCTCCCGCCTTTGTCCTTAGACTTATTGGAGGGAGAGGGGCAAATTTCTGTGCCCCAGAAAGAGCCGAGGAGAAGCGTGCATGGCCCGTGGGAGCCCGCACACCCCCTGAGTCAGGAAGTCTCTCTGGGATGCCTGCAATTCCCAGATCAGCTGTGCTTTGCCATTTCCCAGCTCTGTCCCTGCCTGCTGTGGTAGAAAGGAGGTGAGCAGGAGCAGGGTGGCTGGGTAGGCTGTGCAGCCTGGAGGAGCTGGGGAGCCCCGGGCAGCCCCGCTGGAAAGGCGACTTACTGCGGATCTCAGTGGTGGCGTACTTTGGGATCATGGAGTCGGTGGTGAGCTCGGGGTGCAGGATGCAGCCGTGCGTGTAGGCGTCCATGGGCAGCGAGTCCAGCAGCTCCCGGTACTGCAGCACCCGCGAGTGCAGCAGGCTGCCCGGCTCGGGGATCAGCTGCGGCACGTTCTCTGCAGGCCAAAGGCAAAGTGTTAGCAGCACCCGCGAGGGGAGCGCTCGTTAGCGGCTCATTAGCCTGCTCTGGACAGCGGTGTGCAATCCTGCTGAGACAGCAGGGCTGGCTGGGGCAGAGCATTCGCTCAAATCTGTCGCGCTCTGCCCTGTCCCTCCCTGCTGCCCATCCCGGCCAGGAGCGCAGCCAGCCCGTGCTCCGAGATGAGCAAACCCGCAGGATCACAGGGAGGTGTACGGATGTCATCACCCAGCCCCACAGCCCTCATGTTCCCTGGGGTCACTGCAGCCAGCCCTGAGTCTCCACAGCCTCTGAATTTGTACACTGTAATTTCACATCTCTTAGAATGGGAGAAAAATCTTCCTGGTCTGCAGAAAAGAACTAAAAGATGGGGATGTGAGTTTAGGATCTCCTGAGTTACATATTCTTTACTCCAGTGGCAGTGAAGTACCTCATTTTCTTGGGCTTCCTTGAAAATCACAGAAATGGGCCATCAGAGTAGATGACCAAAGGAGCCCAGTGTATCTTCTCTGCATGTTCAGCCAGCGTCTCAGCTGCAGGAACATCCTTTGCCCTGGCTGGCTCTGCTCCTCCCTGCCTTGTTGGGTTTTATTCACTTTCCATGGATGGCTGTTTGCTTTGTGCCTTTTATTACACTTTCAGCTCAGAATACAAGGCAGATGACACCAGAAGAAGCAAAACATTGCTCTTGTCTCCCCCAAGACTTTAACTCTCCCAGTTTTTTAAGGGACCATAAATGTTTATAGTGTCTGCAGAAAGCGGTTCACAGGTAGTGAGTAAATCCACCCTGGGACTCTGTTGCCCACATCCTGTCTGCAGCACCGGGGCTCTCTGCGTGGAGGTGTCTCCACCTGAGTTAGGTCACGCTGGAAGAAGGGCTTTGGCAGATGTGACCAGTGCAGCCCCTCGTTTCAGGGCCTGAAGTGCCAGCTGTGCTCTGCCCAGCCCTGCTGCTGGTGGCAGGAGCTGGGCTGCAGGCACAGCAATGCCAGCCTGGCAGGGATCTTGCCTTGCCACTACTGTACCTGCTGGTGCCCATGGCCGGATGAGAACCAGGCAAATTTTGGTACCTCCTGTACTGGAAATCTCCTCATGGCTCTGACCCGGACTGTCCCTGCTGGAAGGTTCCACAGGGTTGTTCCCACTGGTAGACATCAGTGTCACTGCCCCCTGAGCAAAGGGAGGTTTTGGTGGCTCCTCCCTGCCACAGGCTGCTCCCTGTCTGTGCTGCCTGGGCTCCAGCTCTCCAAGTCGGGATTTTCCACCCAGGAAAAATGACCAGATGAATGAAACAGTAACTGGCCCACAGCTTGTGTGCTCCTTCCACAGGGCTCCTGGCCAGCACCCTACGGGCTGGGGCTGAGGCTGGGAACAGTACACCCAGAGGGACTGCCCTATCCTGCAGGAAGATGGAGCAACCACAATGAAATAGCGGCGTGCTGGCCACCAGCCCATGACCCTCAGCACGTTCCAGGGAGGTTTTTCTTTGGGATGGCTTCATTTGCCTTTACCTGCACATAAGGGCTGCAGTTGCACTCTATGGCTGTGCAAGGGGGTGCAGACCTTGGAGGACACTCTTGCCTGGAAGAAATATTGCCCTGGTCAACTCATCAGTGGTTTCTGGGCACTGCTGGGTGGTGTCCTAGTGAGAAACACGCTCAAATGTGGCTTATTGGCACTATTCACTGCTATTTTGGGAGAAGGAAAACGTTTCTCCACACACCACCCTTTACTGATAGCTGGTCCCCAGTGCGTGTAAGCAGCTGATAAAGGCCATGCTCTTAGCCCAGGGGAAAACATAGCTCAGTAAAAATACCTTTTAAAGGCCTATTCAAAGTCTACACATTTCTGCAAGGTGGCTGATTCCCCCTCAGATCAGCGCTGCCACATCATAGTAATTCTTTTGGGAGCTGCATTGCTGGATGATGGGATGGAGCAGAGCATGGAGCAGGGAGGGATGCTCTGGGCCCTCTTTCCTGGAGCTTCCCCTCTCCATTTCTCAGCAAAAAGGTAAGAAACTGCACCTGGCTGGAAAATCTCAATGACAGGAGTTTCCCAGTGCTCGGACAGCTCTGTGTCCCCCTCCTGCTGGGGCCAGCCTGTTGTCACATATGTCAGACCACCTGCCCTTCGCAGAGACCAGCTGAAGTGGTGCAGGGACTGACACTCCCTGATGTCCCTTGGTGCTGGGGCTGCTGCCAGGCAGGAAAGCAGCTGCCATTCCCTAGGACCTGCAGCTGGTGTGGGATTCTCGTGATGGACCCGTCCGTGCTGCCCCGCTGTGAGGGAGCCGCTGCCTCCGCGGAGCAGCGGCACGGCGGCGGGGCCGGGAGAGGACAGCAGCTGAGCTGGCGAGGCGCCCTTGCTCCGGGAGCTATTTTGAGATGTTTCTGATGTCTCTGTTGCAAGGGGCGAACGTCGTGATGGCAAAGCCCGAGATCCCTGCTCAGCTTTGAAGCCTGCCCGGTGGGTGCCCCAGCCCAGCAGCCCCCAGGAGTGGGGGAATGAGGGTGAAGGGTGTGAGATGCCAGGGAGAGACTGCTCACTGCAGCTGCTGAGCAAAGCTGACTTGGAGCTCTGTCTCAGCATCCCGGTGTGCCAGGCTCAGCAGGGCACTGCCTGCAGCCCTGCTCCAGGGGGAATATGAGCTTCCCTCTCCTGGCTGTCCCTTCCTCTGGGTTTGTGTCACATCATCCTCCCATGGTCCTCAGCACGGCTGGCTGGTTTTGACTTTAAAGAGGATGTTTTCTCTGGGGCACAGCAGCAGCAGGGACAGCAGGGTACCCTGCCCATGGCCCAGGAATCCTTGAGGAAGTGGGGAGAGGGGCAGCAGCACACGGCTCAAACCCACCTTCTCCCAGCAGCCTTACAGCCTTACAGCCCCTTTATACAATTACCCAGGGCCAAAGCACAAATGTGCCTCAAGTCAGAGGGGTGTGTCCCCATGGGCTGGGCCCCAGTGGGGACTCTGGTGAAATGCCACCATGCACCACAGGGACTGAGAGAAATTGTCTGGTTTGGAAGCATGAATTCCGGGACAGAAAAAGGGGGACTCAGCTACCACATCCCTCAGAGCCCTCCAGCAGGGGATTTCTGCCGGAAATTCTTAATTTCATGGGAAAACATAGAAGGTGGGAGGCTGGTGGAGGGGAGGGCTGGTGGCTTGCTGATCTTCTGGGGTGAAGATGAAACTTTTAAAGTAAAAAGCGGATTTGTTTAGCCAACAGAATCTCGACTAGACACGGATTTCCTCGGAGGCACAGCCCAGCCTTGCATTACCTCCCGTGAAGTTCTTCTCCATGTAGTCAATGATCTGGTTGTAGTCGCTGATGATGTTGTCCCTGTGGATGATGACGGGCACCTCCTCGCCCAGGTTGAGCCGCATGAACCAGGGCTCCTTGTGCTCCATCAGGGGCATGCTGACGTCCCGCTCCTCGCAGGGCAGCCCCTTCTCTGCAATCACCAACCGCACCTGGGGCAAGAGGCCGGGGAGAAAGGGCTCAGCCCCACGCACCGAGCTGCTCTCCAGTTCCCCCTACCCCACTGCACCCCCAGACCCTTCCCTAAAACTCAAACATAGTGACATGCCGGATCGTGTGCTTGCCCTGCAAGAAGCCAAGCAGCTGCTGCCATGGGACAGCTGCAAAATCCAGGCAGCCATGAAAGAATTTGTTTTCCTGGCAAAGAGGGGATATCCAAACCCCTCCTGTCTTCTCAGAATCATGGGCCATCCTCCGTGGTCCTGGTGGCCTGTGTGACAGGCAGAGGAGCTGGAGGGCTGAGAGTCAATCGCTCAGCAGTGGGTGGAGGGAGGCAGGAGCTCCCCACCTGGGGGAAAAGGAGTGATGCTACTGTGGATCCCAGCATAGCCCAGCACATACAGGAGGAAGAAAAGGAGGAGGAAGAGGAGGAAGCAGAGGCTGCAGCAGTGTTATGCCTTGCACGTGCCCCAGTGAGTCCTGCTGTCTGGCTGAAGGAGACCTGGGTGCTGACTCAGGTATGTCCCACTCTCAGGAGAGCACTCTGGCTTTACCAGCTCATTTTGAGCAGGTGAAGGCTCTGTTCTATGGGAAGTTCCAGGCAGCCCCTGTGACCCTGCACAGCATTCCTCCTCCTCCTCCATGCTAGCATAAGCTTGAGGGCATCACCCAGCACCTTCACACCTCTTGTGTCAAACCTTCTGCATCCCGCTTCCCCTGCCACTGCCCTCCTCCAGCCCTGGGCCCACCAGCAGCACTGCGGGAGTGGCACCCACACATCTCAGGGGTGGGAAAGGTGAGTCCAGCCTCACAGAGGGGCAGGAGGAGGCAGGAGGGAGGCTGGATGTGGGACACCATCACCATCCCCACTCCAATTGCCAGCCCTCAGAGCTCATCCTGCTGCTCTGCTCTGTGCATGAGACGGTGTTGAATATGCACTCAGGGATGGCATTTTAGGCTTCTGGGTTATAAAACCTGTCTATTATGAACTAAGTATGTCAAACACGAAAAAAAAAAGCCCACAGGGGATGTGAGAAAGCCATGATTTACAGAACCACTGAATGAGGGAAAAGTACTTGTTTTCATCCAACTAGCAGCAGCTAAAAATACAATTTGACATATATAAGCATTTCCGTGAGTACTTCAGGGTTCCCGGGGTATTAGTCATTAATTATTCACAGGACTGGCAAGTTAATTTTTTTCTTTTCAAGTCAAACAAGAAAAAGCCTCAGTTCCTCAACTGCAACTCGCTCCTGGCCTTTTCCTCCCGGCTGATAAATAAACCTCAGCCAGTACCACCTGGGGTATCCAGCCCCAAGCTCCCTGTGCTTCCCTGTTCTGCTCTCAGGAGCTGAAGGCCTGGCAGGAGGCAGCTGCTGGGCATGAGGCAGCCCAGAGTACCCCAGTGCCTGAGGGCAAAGGCAGCCCCCGCCAGCACCCCAAAGGGGGATCCCCGGCAGGGGTGACAAAACATTCCTGGGGAATTCCGCGGGGAGCCGGGCACGAGCATCCCCCGCCAGTGCGGATCCCGAGCCGCCAGCCCCGTGCTGCCGACGGTGGCGGGGCCGACCATGTGCAGCCACCCTGCTGCATTGGGCATCCTCCCTCCTTTGTGTCTGCACGCAGGAGCGGGCACCTCTGCCCCGGCCTTCCCGCCGGGCTGTGGAGCTCGGGGAGGGCCTGGCACCGGGGAACTTGGTGTTCCGCCACCCACCCCTCCCAACAGCCCATATGGTGTTAATGGCTTAGGAATGATGGGGGGTTTGGGGCCGGGGGAGAAGGTTGGGTTTGCTACACAGCTGCCGTGCTGCGAAATGAGCATTTACTATTGTCTGGAAAACGGGATTTCTTGCTGGGGCACCCCGGGAATAGAATTTCCAGGGCACTGCTGCAGTGTGAGGGGTGAATCATCGGGATCCTCTCCTGGGCACCAGCCTGGCTCGGGGCTGCCTCTGCGGGGTGGTCCCGGGGCCCGGCTCTGCCTTTGTCTGCGCGCCCGGCCACGCCAGAGAGGGGCTGGGAGCGAGCACAAAAGCCGAGGCGGCTCCCGGTGCAAGCCGTGATCCCGAAGCAAAGGCAAGATTTGGCTGAGCCCCCCCATCCTCATCCCCGTGCCTATCCCCATCCCCTCCCCATCAGATGCTGTTAAAAGGCACAAAGCCCTGCCTGGCCGCGCGTTGCTGCCCCGGGCAGCCACGGGGCCGAGCCCCTCGCTGTCCCCTGAGCGCATCCATCCTCCCGATCAAAGGGATGCCCTGGCACCTGGAGGTGATTCTCGCCCGGGAGCCCGGCCCCAGCGATTGTTTTCTTTACCTTTTGTGAGCTGAAAGACTGGGTCCAGTGGTACAAAACCAATCTGTCCTGGGATTTGAGAGCGGGGTCTGTCGGGTCGTGATTTTCCTCGCCCTCCGTGGATTTGCCCGCGTTGTTCTCCAGCGCCGAGATGGGCCACCAGCTGCAGTTGGTGGGAGTAACATTATTGGGAGTCGCCATGACAGCGAGCGAGCGAGCGGGAGAGGGACGGGGACGAGCGGCGCTAGCCCAGCATCACATGGGCTCCTGCCAGCCCATCGCTCCCGGGGCAGCGGCTCCCGGGCCGGGGTGGGCAGCGCGGGGTCACGGCACAGCCTGCTGGCGCTGGGGGTGGGCTCGCAGCGCGGCCCCGCTCGTGGCGGGGCTCCCACGGAAACGTGCAGGCATCGCTTCAAGAGACGAGTCAGCAGCCGAGCCTCCTGCCTGCCAGCTCGGCAATCCGGGGCAGCTCCAACGCCTGCGGCTCCTCAAGAACGTTTTTCAGCAGAGACTAAGATTTTTTTTTTTTTTCCCCTGGCTGCTCTAGATATGGCGGATGTGTAATAAATAGCCCCAGGGATGGACACTGGCTTTAAAATGCCTGGAAGGTGTCGTGCCTGCCTTGCAGCCTTCACAGAAAGAAGCAGGAATGGCTCTTTAAAGGTATTCAATTATTTTTGGAGAGCACGAATTAATTTCTGCCTATTGGGTGTTATGTAGCCCATGCAGGGGCAGAGCCCGGGAGCCTTTGGTGTGTGCCAGAGCCCCGGGTGCCTGCCCAAACTGGACAAAGTAGGCACAGCTGGAGGTCACTTCCAGAATTAGCAAGGTGTGTCACAATCCTAAACGGGCCAGGAGATTTGGGGAGCATTGGGGCTTCTGGAGATGCTGCTGCTCTCCAAGCCCCATGAGCATCGCTCAGAGGTTTGCAGGCACAGGTGTGTGGGCAGCTGAACACAGTGACCTGGACAGCTGGACTTGTGCTTTATGACACCGGGCTTTGTCACGCCCCATCTCCAGCAATCTGGGAGATAATTTCCCGCCCTTGAAACTATTGGCAGTGCCAGGGGATAAAGCCAGTCCAGTTAGGGGTGTTGTAGGGGCAGGTTTTGGAGAGGGTGGGGGTGTTGTAGGGCTGTGTAGGCACTGGGAGTCAGCCCGTGTCTCAGGGCTGTGTGAGGGCTCTCAGTGTGAACCACTGCAGCTGGTAAGGATAGAAACATGAAGGTTTGGAAGAGCTGGTTCAAATGGGGAAACTGAGGCACGCTTCTCCCAGGAGCAGTGGGAGGGAGCAAGGCCAAACTGGTACCCAGCTGCATAAATACAGTGCAAGGAAAGAGCCTGTTCTAGGGACTGGGGGATGAAAACGAATTATTAGGTTGTTGTGATGTTCTGCTCCTCAGGGTGTGCTGGAAGGTGATAGAGGGGTGAGGCTGGGAAGCGCTGTGCTCTGCCCTGGCTCCTCCCTGTTCTCTCCCCCCGTAAGCAACAGCCCCCAGTAACAACCTCTCTCTCCTGCCCAGGTGTTCCCAAGTCCCTGAACTGGCCTCAGGGTCACCCACAGGGACAGGCTCTTGCTTGGCCTCTACTTTGGGGATGCAAAAACGAGGAGAACCTGAGCTTTGAAGAGCTGGCACCCTCGTGCAGCACCACCCTGCCCTCTGCTCCAGTCTCCCCTCGTTGCAAGCGCCTTTGGGGGCTCCCTGCACGGGAAGGGGACACGGTAGGTGTGGAAAAGGCAGGAGCAGGCTGAGCAGGCAGCAGCTGTTCTCCCTGGGTCGCTGTCCGGAAGGCCCCATCTAGTGGTACATTTTGTGATGAATTTTGTGATGATGCTGTGCCGTGGGGAGTAAAACAGGACAGGTTGCTGCATGCCTCTGGGTCCTGCAGGTACGGTGTCTCTGTAGGGGCCTATATTTATTCAGCTGGATTTTGGCTTGCTGAAGTGAGCAAGGCTTGAAGGATACGAGTGGTGCCAGCCCCCTTTAGGGATGCCCTGACCTTGTGTGACCTTGAGATCATCTGCAGCTCTTCAACACAGCCTCCCTGAGTGCCAGGGGGTCGGCGTGGGGCTGCCCCATGAGGTGCTGTGCACTGGCAGAGCCCTGGCAGAAGGTGCCACGGAGCAAGACTGTGGCTGCTGGCAGTTTGGAAATACTGAATCCAGGGGAGGGTCTCATCTCAGAGCTGATGCAAAGGTTACAGAGATAAGAGCACAGGAGGATGGAGTTGGTCACAGGACCTGGTAGGCACAGAAGGACCCTCCCTGTTTTAGGAGGAGAGGGTGGAAAGCAGGCTCTAGAAATGGCTCCATTGATTTTTTTTTTTCCCCAGTGGCCTGATTCAGTGTCTGCCAATGTAAAGCTCAGCTCAGATTCGATTTGGCTTCTGTAAGGCACGAAAGAAATGTCATTGATCCAGGGTGCCCTTCTGCATCCTGCTTCAGTTCAACTAGTCCTGAAACTAGAGGGACAAGGACTTGTAAGGTGCTGGCAGTGAGGAAGCTACTGGAAAACACCCAGCCTGAGTCTGCTGAGATAAGAACTAGAGAGCTGGGATGCGATTAGAGGAAAGTCCTGGGAGCACTGCAAGTCCACTAGTGCTTTCTCAGATCATTTCAGACATATTCTGTAGATTGACTGGGAACAGATCCTAGAGCATCCACACACCATAAAAATCCCCCAGGCTTGTTGGGGCAGGCACAGCTGCAGCTGGGAGCAATAGAGCTGCATTCAGCACTGTTTGTATCAGGGCATCTCTACTCATCAATCAAGCTAAAGGTGCTGTGCAGGCATTCCCAGAGAAGATGCAGTTTTCCAATAAATCCTGAGGTTTCAGGCAGGCAGCAAAAAAAATGTCACTGCATTATCAGAGTGATATGGATGAGCTGAACTGAGAAGGTTTTGATGGAAACAATAAGTTTGGGCCTCTCTTAGGGCCCATCATTCACCCCCAGGGGTTGGTCTGTGCTGTGCAAATGTCAGCAGCAATGTTCCAGTACATTTGCTGCAAACCTCACAACTGCAGTCCAGAACCAAAATATCTGCCCTTGCTCTGCCACAGGCAGCACTAGATGTGCTTAAACACTAGCAAAAACAGGGGTTCAGGAAGAAAACAAAACAACTGAGTTACTGTCTTTTTCCCCTTTTCCTTCCTCCTCCACTAGCTGTTACTCCAGTCCTCCACAGGACACTATGGAACTGTGCCCTCAGAACCTGCTCTCAGGCTTTTCCCTCCCACCTGGCGTTCTGGCAACCTGAATTCATTTCTCAGCCCTCAGTTTTGGGGTAGATCTTGGACTAGGTTGACCTCCACGATTCCCCCAATTCCTCCTCTCTCCCTGGACACAGCAGGCCTGTGGCACATTGCCGTGCTCCACAACTGAAAACGTGCCCTTCCAACGCTGTTGATCTCTCCTGGGTTTATGTAACACCAGTCCAGACACCTCCCGGGGTTCTGCACACTTTACTGAAGAGCAGCACAGCAGAAACTGCCCCAACGTGACCTTGACCAGGCTGCCACTCCACATTTCTACAGGAGGGCCTTGCTGTGCCCCTTCGTGAGGCTCCAGATGCAGAGAGGAGAGGGGACAACCAATTCCAGGCTTAAAGAACCATTTCTGTGCACGTGGAAGAGCTGTGCCTCAGCTTCACACACATGGACTCTGGATCACTGCTCACCAAGAGGCAGGGACACTGTTAAAAGGGGAAATTCTCTGTCTACCAACAACTCCCATGGTTTTAAAGAGGGCACAGAACCAAAATATGAATAAAAATAGAAGCAGACACCCTCTGCTGAAGCAGAAACACCCTTCGAGTAGTAGCTGCAGCAAAGATAACTGGCACTAAATATTTATGTTTAGAAACAAAGTACATATAATACCAGATTTTCTGTGGGGAGAAAGAAGGGAAAGTGGAGAAAATCCAAAGTGTGTGTGGGTATTGCAAGATAGTGCTGGAAGAGGGAGGTGACATGAGAAACATGTAGATATCAGTTCCATTTAATTTGAGTAAGAGCAAATATTGCATGCTAAATACATGCATGAAACTTGGGAGCAAAATTGAGTTTTAGTTGTATTCTTATGTTTTTTATTTGGATTTTAAACCTCAGCTTCTGGGACTTGTAAATTTTAGGGATGGTGAGAATAAAATCTACAGTGGTTATCATCTAGAATGTCTGAGCCTTCTCCAGTACAGAATACAAGGCCAACTGTCCACATCTGCTTTTCATCTATTTTTACACAACTGCTTGTGACTCCTTGGCTTGCTGACCACTTATTTTTTAACATGTAAGTAAAAATTACAGCACTTTACTCAGACAGGGTTATTGAACATGTACAGCTGACCCTGAATCCAGAGTTTTGCTGGTTTTTTTCTTTTTTTTAATGAAAAGGTCTTGGGGGAAGATAAATGTAAGTCAAATTATTCAGACTTTGGGTTGCTGGGTTTTGACAAACATTTATTAATGCAAGTCTCGGCAACAGAATTTTTTATTGCAGTATTTTCAACCAGCAGGAATGTCATAGCTCTACAGCACAAAGCCAGGATGATACACACATCTTGTTCACCCCCTTCCACACCACTTTGTGTATCAGATGTGCTCAGAAACATCCTGTAGAGATGGTTCCACCTTCTCCACTTCTGAGACTGCACAGCCCAAAAAAACTGGTAGCCTGCTTCACTCTCTCCTAAATTATTCCATCTGTAAAGCACAAGTAACAAAATATATTTTTACTTCTAAAGCTTCACTTATCTGCAGAAAAATAGAACTGCTTAAGAGTGAGTGAGTTAGATTAGGAAGGGTCCAAGTACACACCCGCACGATCTGGACCTCCCAAAAACTTTGTAAGGAAGAAGCATTCACAACTTGATCCAACTAAAAAAGGAGCCAGCTAGTGTTCAAGGAAAGGAGATTGATCCTATCCAAAATGCTGAATGCCTTCTCAACCTTCTCTCTAGAGCAGGATAAGGAGGATGGAGCTGTAGCTGTGAAACTTTTCTCTAAGTACTGAGATACATTAAGAATGAACATTCCAAACACTTCAAAATATGAGAAAAAAACTAAAAGTTTTTTTGGTTTTGTTTGTTTTTTTTTTTCCAAAAGATAGTGAAAACAGCATACAGAGCTTCAATATCCACAGCACAAACCAAAAGCCAAACAGCTCATTTGATCTAGAGTGCTTTTGTTAAGGTATTCAGAGACTTTAGTGCATTCTTTTTAGAACTAAGCTCAGAAACTATATTTATTTTTTCATTTTATTAGAAAACTAAACTGTATGAGGCAAAGAAACATTTAATCAAACACACAACAGTGAAAACATGGCACTGACAAGGCAATTAGCCCAACCATTGTAACAAACTCTGCTCCAGGATTCTCCATCGCTTACAGTCAGGTATACATCATCTCCGCCATGTGAGACATTTTCTTGGGAATATACAAGTAGTATTCCATGTATCCCGAAAGATCTTCAATAGTCACGTCATCCACAAAGGCTCGAGCTTGCTCAGAACAAGACCTGGGAGAGCTGGCTGAGGCTGTCCCAGAGGGAGATCTGTTCTGGAGGGAGTGGGCACGGGCTCCCAGGACGGCCTTCTCGCACTCGGACAGCACGCTGCGCAGGCCGGAGAAGGAGTACACCTCCATGCTGCGCCACTGCCGGCACTGGCACTTCCTGTCCGTACACGGGCACTGCCTGCCGCTGCTAAGCATGGATAAGGACTGGAAATCTGAGGTTTGCTTAGAACACAAGCTGTTCTCAAAGGATGAGAGAGCAGGGCTGTTCTCTCCCCCCTTCCGCAAAGGCTCTTCGGCGGTGAAAGCTTCCAAAGGTTCAGTTCTGTCGTTACTGGCCTCAAGGTGAGAATCCTGCCCGTCCTTCGTACCATGTTCTGCTGGGACAAAAACATCTGAGCTGAGGACACCCTTGGAAGTGTCTGCCTGGGGTTTGTGTTTCAGCTGGTTGTTGGCTTTCATGTTGCAGTAGGTGAACTTGGGAGGGTGCAGGACCGGAGACTTGGAGCGCCGGCGCCGCGGGACCCTCGCCGATCCTCGGGAAGGCTTTCTCACACACCTGCAGGGGTCAACAGGTGAGCAAGTGGGTAACTCCAGAATCTACACTACAGCTCAGTAAACTCTAAAACGTCATTAAAAACATTTTACAAGGTCATTTTTCTGCTTGGAAATAACAGATGACCAGTCACTTACAATCTCTGACACAAACCGCGGAGGACTCTGAAGAAATTCGGGTTCCCCCAAAGGAAAAATACATGCAAGGAACCCTTATTCAAGGTGCTTCCCCCCAAGTCTTCTTATTCAAGGTGCTTCCCCCCAGATCTTCTGCCTTAAGCAAATGATACTCTGTCATCCCAAACTGATGTGCAGAACCTGAATCAGTTGGAGCTGCTGGCAGAGTCACACTGAATATCCAGGTACTTCAAAAGCAATAAAAGAACCCAGGAGTGAGGTGAGAGGCCGTTGCAAAGATTTAAGACTTGCATTAAAGTACTACTGATGAAATCAACAGAACAGAAAGTTTTGGGAACTCTCTCTAAGAGAAGACACACGACAAAATCTTGTTTTTAAAGATTTTGACGAAATCCCCTTAAGAACAACATATCAGTTATGGAAACATTTTTGCAATAGAAAGATATATTGAAGCAACTAATTAACAACAACTGGCACTGAAAGCAGCCTGCAACTGTTCAATGTGTCCTGTTTTACCCATGCCACGCTTCCTTAGAGCTGACACTCTGCTGCTTGGCTCCATCCATGGCTGCTCGTGCCGTTGTCCTGAGAATCGTCCCGTCGCCCACGGACAGAGCTGCAATACATCTGGGCAAAAAGGGAAATGCCACATCACAGAAAAGCCTGAGCACACGGCTCCAGAGGCCCACATTCAGCCCATGTGCTTTGGATGCTCAGCCAAGCCCATCAAATTTGCTGCACTGAGTCTCTCTGTAGTCAGTGGGTAGAAACAGGGCCTTACAGAGATTTATCTGACCCCCCTCACTACATTGGCCTCATCAAGTGGCTAAAGATAGGTGAGATGAAATGAAAGGCAGCCAAAATGCCCAGAGGTTGATGTCATGCCCTATTTGTACTGAAATGACACATTAAAGGAATGTAAACTCAAGTTCCAAACGTTCCTGTCAGACAATAGTCATTAAAGATAGTCTCCTACTCCTCTGAACAACAAAGTCAGGCACCTGGAGCAGCAGGCTGAGGGGGAGTCGGTGGAGAAGTGGATGAGGTACAACAGCCAAGGACAGATTACTGATTTGTTTAGTTCTCGTTATATTTTTGAGATAAGCAAGAAATGAAAAAAGCATCCGACCCTAAAGGTCTAGATGACAAACAGAAATGCCTCAGCACATGAATCTGTATTTATAGTTATGATGGCTAAAGGTGTGATTTGGAACACAGGAAATTGTCAGAAACGAGGCTGAAATTCTAGCAAAGAGCCCAAATACTCTGCCCAAAGTCGATCTTAATGGATTAGTCACAAGATTTGAGCTGTTCACAACACATGCCTGCAAAACAAGATCTTTTTATGCCTAAGATGTCATCAGGAATCAACCAGAAGCCCACACAGTCTGCCAGTGGTACTACATCAAAAGTGTTATGATTAATAACCATACTTCCTTGATAGAGAACAGCTATTTTTTTCCACATTGCTCAAAAGACCTCCTGAAGGAGAGGGAGCGAGTAGCAAAGCAAAATATATTTCCACATGCAGAGGTGAATTCAGCGTTGATGGCTGTGGGGATGGATTCACAAGGTAACACTGTCAACACAAAACTTCCTCTTGTGTCTGTAAATTCCCAAAAGACTTCAAGTGAACTGTCTCAGAGTGTTAGACTGCATAATTTTATCAGCTCTCACACTACATATTATCAGCACACCCAGTATCTTACTAAGTGTTTACTGTAAGAATGTCTGCAGACATTTTACTCCACAAAATCCCCTGAAATCACAAATGCTCAGAGCTCATATTTAGCCTGATCCTTCCCAGTGAGACTGGGCCCTCAAGCACACTCTGAGGTGTTGGTGCTGCTGTCCAGATGCCTTCCAAGCAAAATTTTGTGCACTAAATAAAGGCTTATAATATGGCTGCAGACACCAGAGTTTATAGGAACAGACAAACAAATTCTGGTGTATCTCACCAGGTGACTACAGCTATGACAATTAAAAGTGGGTTCACTGCTCTAGGTGAGTCTTTTCATGTTTCCATGCAGTCACTGTGTGATTTCAGTCGGATATTAGTTAAAATTACTCTGTAATAAAGTTCTGCTTTGCATATTAGACAGTTAGAATGACTGTATTTCATCTGAAGTGATGCAGTTCAGAGAGAGCAAAGAACCTTGGAGAGCAAAGAACTTTTCACCAAATGACTTCTTCTTTTTGAAACGTAGAATAATAGAAAACAAATACAAATATGTAATAAAAACCTGACAAATTACATTGCCTTTTTTGGTGCTCACTTACCCTGCTGCATCCACTCTCAGCTTTTTGAATGCTGTTTGTAGACTCTCCTCCTCTTCATCTTTAGCTTCCAAGTCCATTGATGTGCTCTCAGTGGGTAACCAACCGTGCCATGTAGAATAAACTGAAACACAGAAATTGGGATTTGATGCTGAGGTCTGAACACAGACGGTCTGTACAAAACTGACTGACACCGTGATGGGTGCTCCTTCTCCATGGTCAATGTCATTGCCTTCTGACCAGACCTGCCCTGGGCTTTCTACTGTGAACTCCACAGTCTGAGTTTTTCAGAACAAGCACAGCCTGTGTCAAAAATATCTAAGGGTCTTTTTATCAATGGGTGAATACAGATCCTGGCAACCTGGGAGCACGGCACCTGCAGCAAAGCTTCAGAAAGGTTTCAGGAGTCACAGGATGGTTTATCTTGGGAAGGATCCCTGGAGGTCCCGCTCCCTTGTTCAAGCAGGGCCACCCCAAGCTGCTTTCCCAGGACCATGTCCAAGAAGCCTTTGAATAACCCCAAGGAAGAAGACTCCAGAGCCTCCCTGGCCAGCGTGTGCTCAGCCACCCTCACAGCGTTTCCTTGTGCTCAGGGAGCGTTTCAGCGTGCGCCCACGGCCCCCGGTCCGGTCCCCAGGCACCAGCAGCACAGCCCGACTCTCCCCTCTGTGCCACCCCTCAGGCATTTCACACCCGGCTGAGATCCCTCCCGAGCCTTGTCTCCCGGGCAGCGGAGCGGGGGCGGCCAGCACCGCCC
>VXBQ01016298.1:0-16874 GCA_013400175.1 Phainopepla nitens
CAGCCAGCAGGACCTGCTTCCAGTACCTATGGGGCTCCCCAGTCCCTGGAAGTAGGTTGTTGGGGTACAGAGCCCCCTGTGTTATCCTGCTCCTAACTCTGGGCTGGGACATGCTCACTCCTCTTGCTGTGTGTTTTTCAGCCCCAGCAGAAGAGAGAAGCTGCTCCTGGCTGAACATCTGGGTCTTCCTCATTTTTGCCATTACAATCAAAGCTGCCTTTGTGACCATCTGCCTCGGTGAGTTCCAGGGTGTCTTAATTCCCTTGGGATGAAGGGCTCAGGTGACTGCCTTTGTTCAGGTGGAAAACCCATATCTTACTTCCTCTGCCATCAGGCAAATGCACTTCACTAGAACAGGCCTCTCCACTCCTATTATCTTGTCCCATGACTTCTTTGTCCCTTTCCTCACCCTATCCTCACAGCATTTCTAATCTGGGTTTGTCATCTGGGAGAGTGACTCTCTCAGCCAGCAGAGCTGATAGAAGCTCTTCTCAGGGAAGGAATTACTGGCAGTGGGAGATGTGGTCTGCTGTTCTCACCTCCTTGCTCAATCCAGATTTCATAGCTTGTTAACATAACAGAGTCTCTGTTGGGGCTTCAAAGCAGAAGGTGGAGGATAGCACAGGTTGCTCATGCATGAGTTGGAAAGGATGACAATAGCACTTTCGTTTACTGTCCTCTCTTCTCAGTGGCTTTACTTCACGGAAGCTATGGCCAGTACAAGACTCTCCTGCAGAACTCTACGGAGTGGTACTGTGTCCCCATCAGTTCTGCAGAAAAAAGTGAGTGATGCTGCGAGCCTCATAAGCAACACAAATAGCTTCACGAAAATTTAGTCTGGTTTCCCCTCAACCTTTGAGGTGGGGAATATCATTGTCAGTCACAAGTGGATTGTTTTAAGGAAGGAATCTGGGGAATTGAAGAAAGAAGACACTGTATTGTATATCTAAAGATGCTATGAAAACATGCTCCAGGTCAGTGAAGGAGAGTGGATTATTCCATACCTGCATTTTACCAACCTTTCTACTCTTCCCCTCACACAACCCCTCTAATGCAAGTCTGGCCTACTGATCTAGATGAGAGTGCTTTTATACTGGCTGGTTCAATCCAGCTCCACTCCCTGTGCTGGCTCACTGCCCATTCACACAAGCATGATTGTCAGTGTGAGGGACAGAAGAGGGAGGATGGGAATAGCTGGGGAGCTGAGCTGCAGTCACACATGAAGTGATTACAATGTGGAGTGCTAGAATGCCAGTAGTGCAAGTTCTTAAACTCAGGTCAGAGATCACTTGTCATGCAGCTTCATGTTTTGTCAGAATATATCTGGGGCTTTTTAATCCACCATTGGAATCTCTGGGCGTAAGGCAGATCTCTGGGAGAAGCTGGCTGTGTAAGGAGCTGCCTGTGCTGGCAGCAAGGCTGTCGGAGCACTTTGCTCTAAGCCTCTCAGTCTGCATCAGCTGAGAGCTTGGACAGCACTTCTCTGAGGGAAGGATTTCTAGAAAAGTGCAAGCCAACTACTTCCCATCTTGCTTCCCCAAGAAGGGTAGGGCAGAAACCATGTCCCTCACCAAAGAGAGGTTGCACGGACATGGCAGGACAGACAGAGAAAGGGAAGGGGCCTCTTCAGGTGGGGGCCTTGTGACACGAGCCTGCCAGGCTGCTGACAGCTTTACTTGTGGAGACGAGAGGAGGGCATTTACCTCTGTCCAGACTAAAGGATTCTAACTCCACTCCTAACACCTGGGACCCTACACTGAACTCACAGTCATGAAGGAGAGCCCATCTTGTTCAAAAGCAGGATTTTTTTCCTCCACAGTGGATGGCTGGATGTGCTGCCCAAAGGGCTGGAGAAGGTTTGAAAGAAGCTGCTATTTCCTGTCCCTTGATAGGATGAACTGGGCTGAGAGTGAGCAGAACTGCACTGGGATGGGCTCCCAGCTGGTGGTGATCAACAGCAAGGCAGAGCAGGTACGTGCACAGGCCTGAGAGAGGGACCCAGGCGGCAGAGACAGTGCTGGGCCCTGGAGGGGACTCAGAGCCCCTCCTTGTCCTGCAGGGGAGGGGCAGTGTCCTGTCTGCACCTCTGCCACCAGCCCCAGCCCACAGGGATTCCTGATGCCTCCCTGTGCTCAGTCCTGCCCCTCGGGGACACTGTGCTTTTTTCCAGGAATTCCTATTCAACTTGGCAAAAGAAAAAGCAACTAACATGTATGAAACAAAATACTACATAGGCTTAGCGGCTTACAAAAATGGGAAGTGGCAGTGGGTGGATCAGACTCCATATGAAAATACAGCTACGTGAGTATCCTGGTGGAGTGAGGACAGCCCTGTAATTCATGCCCTCAGTCCAAGTGACCAATACATTGTGTAAGGCAGGTATTTGTCAGAGGGGACTTCTGTCTTTAGCTGCTCTGCAAGTCAGAAAACCTAGATATTTTTCTAGTCAAAACCATGGCTCCTGATTTCTGTCACAGTGACTTTCCTTTTCTCTTCCACAACTGTTTGAGGTGACTCCACATCCACTGTCATGCATGCTAGTGCATTTCCAATAAAGGAACTTTGTTTTATAGGTTCTGGAAGCCTGGGGAGCCCAATTTACTCTTTGCGGAAAAATGTGCTGCAATTCACGTCAAGGGAAACACAGACCCCAACACTTACAGTAATTGGAATAATGTCCTTTGCTTCACAAGTTGCTATTGGATTTGTGAACAGGCAGTCAAAGTTCTCTGAGGAAGGACATAAAATCCGAGCTTGAAAGTACCTCAGTTCCCAGCCAGTGTCCCTGCATCCATTTACAAGCTGGAGATTAGTCCGGGATGAAAAAGCTCAGGCTGATGTCAAGGACCTGCTGTGAACCTTTCCACTCTCCTCCTTCAGAAACAAGGGTCCTAATTCTCCATCACTTCCCTTGACTCCTGGGCCAGCCACTATCTCACTGATGTGGAAAAGGCCATCACTGTTTCATGAAAGGATACTTGTCCTTCAAATCCCTGGAGCAAAATTTGAAAGAAGAGCATTCAGTGAAGTGTCCTTGTTCCTCATCTGAAGGGAAAAATTATTCAAGGCTATAGTGTTTCCTTCTCCTTCAGCACATTGTGTGTTGATTAGTTTAAAAAAAAATTAATAAATGTTAATTCTGCTCTTTCCATGAGGATGTCTTCTGAGTGATATGTCCCAGATTCCCACAATCCAGCCTCCCAACACAGAGGTTTTAACTTTTCAGTGTGTTTGGCGCCTGTAGATGAGAATACTGCTGAGTGTGCTGGACTGGGCGGGAGCAGGAACAATGTAATGTTCATCTGTAGAGCATGTGAGGAAGGTCCTGAACACTTTGGAGAATCATTTGGGAAGACAGAAACAGAGCAGACTATGTAGTATTCAGAGCCAGCCACAGTTTGCCCAGGATGTAGCAGAAAAAAGATGGATTTTGGAGATTCTGCTGAGATGTGGCAGGATGAGGCATGGCAATGAAGGGGAAAAAAGGCAATTAAATGTAACAAGAAGGATAAAAGCCAGAGTCCCCCAAGGAGAAATTTCTAATGTGAGAAAGGGTGGAGAACCCCTATCAGAGGCATCACTGCAAATCAGATACACAGAAGTCTTGAGCAATGTTCTGCTTCCCCAAAATTTCCCAAACTTCAGTCTGTATGTTCCTCCCTTTTGTCAGTGATATCCATACTTTTTGAGGAGCTAGGAGTTTCCAGTTTGGGACTAAAAATACAACCTGAAAAATCAATTCTGGGTGATTTTTTTTTTTCCATCAGAAATCCGAGTACAAATTTTTGTCATTTCTGCCTGAAGAAGTGTATTTTCCAGGTTTCTGGTTTAGCCACTGGACCAAAAGCTTGGCTTTTGCAAAGTTCCTAAAGTTGGTGGATACTTTCACAATGGAGAAAACTATATTTTGTCCAATATGACTGCAAACCCAAACGTTGCAATGAACTTCTCCTTTTGATTTCCCCAGCTCAGTTCTGGAACTTGCAGCAACAGGGTTTTGAGGAAGAAAAAGAGGCAGATAAGACACGCAGAGAGTGACCAATATCTTACAAGTGGTTTTAGGGGCGCTGCAGTTCTGGCTCCTGGATGGTTGATGGGGCAGAGCAAAACTCCCACCAGGAGATTCGAAGAAAATGTGACTTGCTAGAAACAGTCTCCCTGCCCCAAATTTGGAAAACAAAGCTTTTCTTGAGATGTATGACAAAAGAGGGATCTTGGGAGATGGTGCTGGGTTTGCCTACGGAATAGCTGAAGGGAGGTTCCTGATCCCCTCTTCAGTATGGATTTGGCTGAAGGAGGTGCCTATCTCCAACAGATAAGGATCAGTCTTCACCTCTCACGTCTGTCTTGATTCAGGAGGCAGCAGATGCCATAGCAAGAGGCAGAGGTGAAGATAGACAGTTAGGTACAGCACTTTCAGAAAGCTTCAGAAGGACATTCCTGCATACTGAACACGGGGGTTGGGTGGGAAGGACAAAAAGGTTATCAGAATAGCATTCTTGACCCCTGCAGTCCTTGTTTTCACGTGGACATCTTGGCCACATCCCAGCTGCCTCTCAGAACAAGACCTGGATGCTCACCACTCCTTTGCACATTAACTTTTGCTTTGGAAAGGAACTCTGGTCTGAGGAAAGGAGCCACAGTGACATTCACTTCTGAGAATACACACACCATAGAGTGCAGGTACTCTGACTGCCACAGCAGAATTCTCTCATGGTTCAAACCTGAGCTAGGTTCTGGTTTTCCTCCAGAAAGTTCATGACACCCAGTCTTTGAGATGCTGTCTTCAGCTGGAAAAACATTAGAGCCATGTTAGAAGGGCATCCAGTTTTGATTCTTATAGTTAGACTTAATAATTACATCTGTGCACTGAGCATGCCGCTCTCTTTATGTTTAGCTCTGACAACTGAGTGTTCCTTTATAGGATATGCCTGATAATCTTTAATAAGTTATGATCCTTGCCAAGCCAAGTGATGAAATAAAGTGAAATTTATGTGTTTTTCATGGCAGACACTATCTCTTGTACGGATTTAAATTTTCCTCCAAGGGAGTCTGTTTTTTTAGACAAAGCAGAGAATTACACCTCTACTCCTTCTCTTTTACTGTTTTATCCCACCTCAGATTCTTTCATGTTCCCTTGCAACATTTATTTCTCCACTTCTTTATTTTCTTTGCATTCCTGCTCTCTCATACTGTTTCCCTCTTTACTCCTTTTTTGTTTGTTTGTTTTGTTTTAAATTTTGTTTCCTTTTACCTTTTTTAGCTAGACTACAGATGAAGAGCCTACAATGTTGTTTGGGAGAAATAAAAGAGAGAAATGGCATTTAAAGAAGTTCTGGCACTGGACACACATCTCTTCTGTCTTTTAAAATTCAGTGTTTCTGAAATAATTTCCTAAGCAGTCCTGTGTAAGGTATTAGTACTAACCCAGGTACTGTTGGCCTTGCAAGGTTCTTGTTATCCAAGAGATCCACAACTCCCACTTCAGTGGTCCAGTTCATGCTGGTTATCCATTGTTTATCTCATGTTATCTAGGACAAATCCTATGATTTTAGCCTTTATGTCTGTACCTGGTTACAAGGAAATAAAAAGCACTTTTTTATTTCATATGGAATCAGTTTACATACCTGAGCAAGCTTTTTCACATCCTGCTGCTTAAATATAAATCATTTATCTTGACAGGCTTTTGGACAATCTGCTGGTTTCCTGGAAATGCCTCAGCTGATCATGAGGTCCAGCACTTCAGCACCATCTTCTGCTCACAGCAAGTCACCTGCACTCTGTCGGTGTCACTGTGATCTACAGTCATATGATCAGGAGGAGATGCAGAGAGCCTCTGTCACTGCAGTCCCTGGTGGTGCCTCAGTGGCCTTACAGCAAGGTAAGAATTCTGTAACATTCACCAGGGAAAGAAAACACAGCAATGAGACAAGGAATTGCTTTGCTCAGGATCTCAAAATGCACCATAAAATTGGCTTGTGCTATAGTCTGTGTTTTAACCTTGGGGAAATTCAGTGTAGCATTTAAGAACACGACATGGATCTGGTTGTTTAGATTGGAGATCAAAACAGACCACTGTAAACACACTCCAGTGCTGTGTTCCTGCCATGACATTCAACCCTGCTAGGAGAGGCACCTGCTGTCTTAGATCCTCATGCAGACTGAGTTGTCACAATTTCACATGCACAAGATGTCTGCAGATTTACTCTAGCTAAGGATCAAGGAGGTAAGTTCACTGCCTGAACACTTTTGCTGCTGTTTCTCACTATGTTACCAACTCTGAAAGCAGAGCATGAAGGCAACCTCTTTCAGAACCATTAAACACACATTAAGGCCTTTCCTGTGCTGTCCATCAAGGTTTTCCCTTAAATGATCATCCTCATTTCTCATTGCTGTAGCCATAATTTCACCTGAGTTTTTCCATTTATTTCCAGCTTTATTATCTCCTAACATGTCTCTGTTTTTAAAGTGACATTTTACCCCATTCCAACTCTTCTCCAAATGATTATAATTAACAAACTTTGCATACCTGAAATCAGAGTAAGTGTGGAACAGAGAACATTTTGGAGACAAGGAAAGAGAGAAAGTAAAATATGAGAAGGGGTTCTTGGTTTCATGGGTAATGAGAGACAATGTTTCCTCTTCTGTGGTTAAAATTACTAAAATTAAAAATTACTGGTTGGGAAAGAAAGTAGTGGGACCCACAGAGAAAAAGGCAGATTTGGGAGGAAGCCAAGAACAAACTCTTCTATCATGTGTACAACACAGAGGTGCTTCTCAGATTGATTAGAACACCACACCATTCAGACATCATTTAAAACTACTGCAGAGCACTGGCTTTATTGCAGACAATCACATTTTCATGAGTCAAAACCTGCTTAGGAGATGTATTGCTTCATTGGATCATCTGACCAGATGGGGAAAGAAACAGGCAGCTGCTGGGAAGGGTTCACCCAGACTGGATATCCCCAGGCCTTAAAGAAAGGAGTCACATTCCTCTTGACCAGATACGAAAAGGTTTCTGCCTGCAGATTAATTTTTGAGTCATCATCATCTGGGAGCTCAGTCATATTTTGGTGTTCAGAAAATATCTTGGGGAAGGTTTCCTATCCAAAGGCCTCTTGCAACTATGAATCACAAGTGACACAGTACAAAATACAGCAATGGAAGTTTAATACAGTTATGGAAGTTATTCTACCTGCATTCTTAACAAAATTTTGTGTTAAATTCAGTTACTGATCTTTTCATAGGGCATTTTTCTTTTTTTTTTTTAAGTGCAGCTACCCCAAAAATTCTAAATGCCTACTGAAATACCAAAGCAGGCCTTTAACACCATCAGATTATTCAACAAACCCATCTTTCTAATATTCACACAAAACCAAAAAATCAACTACTTATATAAGTGCTCTTCATCCTGAAGGGCAGGGCTGTGCTCACAGGCTTGATCCCTGCTTTTTTTTTCCCCAACTGCTATAAGTGTTCAAAACAAGACTGATAAAAAATATCAACCCACCCATGTTTATAAGTATGCATACTTAAAATATCTCTTCATACTTACAATACACAACACTCTCTTCTTGCAGTACAAAATGCAGGGTCCCTGCCTAGAGACTCTGCACAGTTCATGTTTGTACTGTCAATTAACCGTGGTTGCTACTGAATGAAGTATTGCACCACAATGCTGAAAGACTGGGTTGAATATAGTATTAGGGAAAAAAAGAAAAGGAGAAAGAAAAAGAAAAATAACAATTTTCAGTGATCAGAAGTCATCTTTCACTATTACATCTCAAACTGGTGCATTCCACAGACCATGAGCCCTGCACTGTGCCGAGATCGCAAATGACTCAAGCACATTTTCCGAGGACTGCTTCAAAAACTTTTCCCTGAAGCTCTGGTTCTCCTGCTGAAGCGTGCTACTCAGAGACAGATCAGGACTGACTCATGTTGATTTGTAAAATCCTGTGAGCTGGTACATGTACACAGTGCTGGAGACTAAGAGTCAACAGAACGAGATGATCTGCAGTAGGGATCGAATGGTTGCAGGAAGTGAGGAAAGGAAAGAAGCTTCCCTGGATTTAAATAATAAATTTGTAAATGTGTTGCAAGCTTAATTTACCTGCAGATCCATAGGTCTGAATTCCTCACTAATTTCAGATGTGCCTCATCACAATGGGCCTGCCTGGCTACAACTGGAATATGTCTGACCTTGGTAACCATCGCTGGACCCAACACTGACCTGAGGAATGATTTCCATGCTTGACTTCAGACCTTCCTCATCCCTGAAGACTTGCCTAGCAATCTGGACCCTGGATGTTGTGCTAGGTGTGCCCTGCTTGCCTCACTCAGGTGTTGTGGCTGGTCCCCAGCTGTCCTGCTGGCTGCATTACTGCAGCTGGCTCCTGGCCACCGACCCTTGGGGAGCCACCTCCACTGTGCCCTGACAGTGCCTGTTGTACCACAAAGCAAATTGGGAACTGGGATTTATTTTATTTTGTTGGGTTTTTTTGGGAAGGCAGATTCTTGTCAGTTTGTTTTTGTAAAGTAGCTCTTTACTATTGAATATTATTCCTCAGCTCACTTCAGCTTTGGGTAGAATTTGCTGCCGATGGCCACCATTACTTCTTCGCTTTGGTCATTTGTCATCGCTTTGGTTCCAATTTTGCTGGTTTTCATGCTGCTTGCAAAAAGCCTCTTTTTTCAGAAAAGACAAACAAACTTACTGTACTCAACGTCTTCCATGAGCTCTCAGTATTGCTGACAACCATAACCAGCTTTAAAAGTCATGTTCCGGTAGCTTTTCATAGGATTTAGATATCTTTGGCCTTTTTTTCAGGGACAATTCAACAGGCTGAACTAGTTCCTTATAGCTCCAAAGTAGTGCAGGGGGGATAGAGAGCCATTCACATCTTTGAAATGGTGTTACACTGCCCTTGTTTTAGCAGGTCTGAGAGGAGCAGGAAGAGTTTATATGCTGGGTTCCACCAGCATGGCCTCTGCTGGATAGTGCTGCCTGGATCTGTGCACAGCATCTGCAGTGTGTGTGCAAAGGGCTGGATATCTTACAAGAAGGAGCCATGTAAATCAATCCAGAAGCAACTGATACGTAATTTCAACACAACTGTTGCAGAGCCACTGACAGATTACAACTTCATGGCTGGATTCAGAGCCGTGTGAGGACAGCTATATGATTGATTAATAAAATCCTTCTGACATAAAGACATGCTTGGGGAAGCAAAGGCAGCATGGAAACACAATACCCACTTTTCATGGAATCATGGAATGGTTTGGGTTAAAAGGGACCTTCAGTGTCATCTAGTCCAATTCCCCTGCATTGAGCAGGAACACCTTCTTCAGGTCAGATTGCTCAGAGTCCCATCCAACCTGATCTTGAATGTTGCCAGGGATGGGGCATCGACTACCTCTGGCTCTGGGCAACCTCTGCCAGCGTTTACGCTTGGGCCAGCCTCTCTTTAATCAGTTCTACTTGACTGACAGCAGATACACTGCGTGAGTCAAGCTGCTAAAGCTGTCAATTATTGAGTGCTGGCCTGGGCAGCAGACGAATTTATCATTTTAAGTGGTAGAAAACCCCTCTAGTGCTGCAGCCAAGTAGAGCTGAAAGAATCTGCCAATCCTACTGAGAAAACTGCAATACTTGAACAAACATTAATTGAAAATAATGTTGAGACTTGGCCTTTAGGAGCCTCCTCACCCATAACAAACTTCAGTTCCACTGGCCTAGTGAATTGTCTTTAAACAGCAGATTTCTTAAATGACAGCAAAATGCTACTTACAACCAACTCTTCCCCCTACCACTGCCCTCACTTCTCCACTTGATGGAAGCAATCCTATGCCTGCTAACACCTTATTACATAGTAGGCTGCCTGTGCGTGCTGCATGCCTTAATTCAAGTTCCAAAATCTCCTTTGTCCTGCCTAAACCAGCTACCTGTGTTTCCCTTCTTTCTACTGCAATTAGCATAAATTCCCTCCCACAGCAACAAGATCAACATGGCACAGTATGCACATCATTTGACGGCCAGCCTCCCTTCAGTGTGTTTTACAGTGTCAAATTCAGCAGCAGAACATGTTGCTTTTGCATACAAGCTCTTGACATTCACAGAAGATTCTTACTCTTTCCAGCAGCCTTCTTGAATACCAGTGGAATTGATCTGCTGATTTGAGGATCTGCGTGGTCTCGTGATAGCATGACTGCCTCGCGTGTTTCCCATACAAATATCCATGACAGATACAGACCAAATGTCCTAGTTATTATACTTGCCATGAGATACCTGGACATCTGCCACCATCCTTTCTGGCCTTGGAAAAGCTGCTGGGATGGCTGCTGGCCTGGCAATCGCATTCATCATCTTGATGCAGCTGGGAAGCAGACTCTCTGGGTTGCCCATGTGCTGTACATCAGCAGCTGGTACCGTCAGGATGACGTTCTAGTGGCCAGCTCAGCCCAGGGGGCCTCTGCTGACAGATGGTTCAGCATCAGGCAGAGATGTCAGTTCCCCCTCATCCAGCATTCAGGTGAAAAAAGGCAGCCAATTTGAAAAGAACTTTTAAATGTGAAGGAAGAGGAGAATTACCACAGGTAATCCCCTTTGCAGGGCCTCAGAAACAATAAATTAATCTGTGTTTTACTGAATCACAGGGAGATCCTGGGATGCTGGCAAGGGCTCCAGACGTCTTTGGTGACCCCACGTCTGCTGCTGCTGCAAGTTGATGATATTCAGTTTTTAAAATCAAGCCCCTTTAAAGGTGTCTCAGACATGCTTATACTGGGAGCATGGAAGGAGATTAATTCCTATATTGAAGGTCTTGCCAATATACAAATGCAAAGCTTAATGCAAAGACTTTCCTGGGACATTACATATTTTGACATTTTCTTCACACATGACCACAAAAAAAACCCCAGAAAATCAGGAAAATATGGGTAAGCCATAAATGCAGAAATGCCTCTTTACTCCCCTGCTACAGTTAGGTTTTGGGACCACTTACCAAGCCTGAAGAATGGAGGCTGCACAGCCTCTTTAATTGTGACTGATATTTTTTTGATATAATTGTGAGCCTAATGTGCTCTCCCTTGGCACTGTGATATATATGAGGTCACACCACAAGCCAGAGACTTCCATGGTGGTTTTTCTCAACTTTGAACAACTTTACCACCAAGCCACTTCTATTTAGGCCATTTTTATTTAGGCCTTTTTTTTACAGGGCATGGAGACATGAAAATAGGACCACAAACAAAACCTGCAAGTCTACACTGACTCTTTTTATTTATTACTGATACATAAGGAATAGGCTGGGACTACGAGCTCTTAGGCTAAGCATTAACATGCTTGCCAGAACTCATAATAGCTGAGCAATTATGAAAGAACTGGGTGTAACATGAACTTTTGCTGCACCTTGAAAAGGCTGGTCCTCAGTCTTGATGAACTGTTGTCTTCCTTCTCTCTACTCCCTCAGGCTGTCAGGTCAGTGCCTGTATTTTAACCTTTGATGAGTCCACGAGTTAAACCATTACTGACTACAATCAAGTCACCTCCCTGCTTCCACTCTCTCATCTTCATTGGCATGTATCTTGCTGTCAGGCTATGGTTGAAGGACACCTACAATTTATAACTGACTGGTTCACATAAAGATGGATGTTGGGTCACAGAGTCATAGAATGTAGGAAGAAATCTACAGCATTTTAGTATCAACTGTGCATTATATAGCCTGTATATAAGGATTATAAGCCACTTTCACAATGGGTGTGGAAGTTCTGCATAATTAGAGGAACTAAAAATTAGGGATTTTAGGGTAACAAAAATAATTGTTAAAATCTCATGTTACTGAGATTATAACTTAAGAATACAACATTGTGAGAGTATGTGGTAGTTGTAAAGATCTCTATTCCCATGGTAAAAGTCCTTGAAACTGGTCCAGGGACTGCTCCACCCAGAAAGCTTCCATTCCATCAGAGAAAGGTTCTGTAGGAACTAAATCAACTAAGAATTACATTTTTACTGAGGTTAAGAACCCAGAACAAAGCTCATTGATCATGTAACCCTTCAGAAGATAGCTTAGGTGGTTGCTGATCTGCTGATCCCTGCTGAATTTCTGTTGGGGCCGGCCTCCACTGGCAGCAAGAAGCTGAAGAATCCAGAATAAATCCAAGCACATAGTGAGCTATCATGTAGCACACAAGGAGAAAAAGATAGGCCATAGCTAGTATGAGAACCAAGATTTAGGCAGTCTTCCTTTATGGTCTATAGGATCTCATTGGATCCTGTTCCCAGCTGGGCAGAGAAGACAGTTCCACAGACAGCTCCTTCTTGATAGGCCATCCCCAGGCTGTAAAGAATGGAGCCAAATTCTTATTCACCTGCTGAGAAAACTTCTGTGCCCACAAATTCATCTTAGAAGTCTTGTCTTTTGGGATCTTGGACATTTTCTGGTAGTCAGAGAAGAGGTGGGTGAAGGGATCCCAACCAAACCCTTCCTGCAACTGATGAAAAAGAATACAGTGTACAAACAATTAAGTCATCATTTCACTGGCATTATTCCTGTGTTATACACAATAGAAAATTCCATGGGTCTCTGCAGTGTCTTTTAGAACAAATGTAAATGCAGATGAAAGCATCTCACTTTCAGGCTTCAGAGCATAACTAACAGCACTAAAGTACAGAAAAATACCTCTCCATTACACTGATCTCCCATAACAAACAGAGATCAAAGATACACTGGGAATAGCCAGAAGTGTCAGCAAGCTGTTATATAAGCTGCTGCTTTGGAGACAGTGAAAACAGTATCAGAGAACACTGACAAAATAGCTAGGAAGAAGGAGCACAGGAGAACAAGGAGCATTGAGAAAATGGGAAGGAGAGATTATGAACAGGGCATGCTTTGCCTAAGAATAAGAGCAAAAGGAGTTCATACAGAAAAACTGCTGCTGCAGAATTGGAACGGTTCTTTCATGCCACATTTTTCCAGCAGTCCTGTTAGTAACCAGACAGGAGATGAGACATCCCAGCCTGCAAGTGTGGGTGAAGCAGTGAGGCAGTGGACAAACTGGTAAGATACTGTGGGAGAATTTCTCCTCTTAAAACTGCTCCCCTCTGTATAAATATTTTGTTATTCGTTGCACCAAAAAACCCCAGAGGATGACTCTTCAGCTAGATGATGCAGATGCTTCTCTGGGATGTGGAAAAGTCAGGATCAATATTCCTCCAGTAAATATTCTTTTCCTCATATGAAGTGTGAGAGCTCTCAGACAAGGGAGCTGAGGGATACTCATCTCACAACAGCCACTAGCTTAAGCCATCATAATGGACATCTGCTTTGCAGTTCTCAGTCAAAATCAGGTTGAGTGCTCTCTCCATTAGGCTAATAGCTTCTACAAGGATTAAGGGAAAGGGGAAATCTCTCTTGCATGTTTCCTGAGAGATTGCACTTTAATCTAGGATGAGGTTCATGTTTTAGAGTCTTGACCACAGTGAGGGATCCAGTTCTGTGTACAAGAGGACAGGCTGAGCCCATCCTCTTGCCACTTGATGGACTACACTGGCTCCTGCTCTCTGTAAGTGTTTTAAAAGGCTGTGTAACTCACCAGGAGACTATTCAAAGCCTGGCTCTTCTGGACACTTTACAGTGCCAAGGTTTTTTTGACAACTAGCCCCCTTTCCCACAGGAAATACGCTCTGGATTACTGTGTTTGATCCTCCTTCTCCCATGCTGTATAACAAGCAGCAGTCCCTGTTTCTCTTCCAGAGAGAAAGATTAGTATATTGCACTGAGGTATTTCCCTGAGTGGCTAAGCCCAAGTCTGGCAAAGGAAGGCTTTCAGGAGACATCAACTCGAGGCACTCTGCCTGTTTACCTCTCAGGTGCTTTCTGGGCCCAAGATAAACCCTGACAGTGACCAAACACTTACAAGGCTTCCCAGCTACAGTCACTAGGCTGCAGACATCCCTCTGACACAGGCTTCAGTGACTGCACTAAGAGCACACACACACATTTCCCTGTTACCTGCAGGTATGTCTCCAGAGCAGTCCACATGCTCCAGTCCTTTAGCTGAGCACCTTTCTTCAGATAATCTTCTATCCTTTCCTTCCGGCACTGTGGCTTGAGTGCCTGATGGGCCTCATGCCTGGGAATGCCCAGCACCTCCTCATGAACATAGACAGACCAAAGGTTGCATGTGGCCTCTGTGGTGTGAGGGGGAAACTCCCAGGCCTGCTGCTGTTGATTGTGTCCCAGCTCATGGATGGGACCCCAAAGACCAGTAGTTTGCATGTGCTCCACGTCTAACATCTCCTTCACTGAATCCAGGTGGCCCATGATGGGGTAGCCAGCATGCATCCAGCCTGCAGGAAAGACAGGTAACAATGTCATTAAGTGCTCACCTCGGTGGTTCTTAGACGTAACTGATTATTGTTTTTTTTAATTTCTCTAATGCCTTTCCTCCATGTCACAAATAACACTTTTTTATTACCATGAAGGTTCAGCTTTTCCCAGTGTGACGCAAGGAAACACACTGAGTTTCACCCTAACAGTCACCCTTACAGCAGTCAAACAAGTAAAGGTAGGACTGAACCATCACTTCAGTGCGGTTTTGCCTGCTTTCCCATTGCATATATATATATAAATGTACACTCATGGTTGGACTGAGATTGGGGTTTTAGGGGGAGGAGAAAAGCTTGACCATTGCCCAGAACACACCTGAACTCCCACTGGCTGAGCACAGTTGACAACCATGCAATAATGTGATTCAGCACATGGCACTCCTTGGGTGCTCCTGTGTAGAGTGTGGATACTGCAGGCCTGCACTCCAGTGGTCACTGATGTGGATGAGACACATGGAAAACACAGTTTGTCACGTGTAAGGGCTACAAAGCCTGGCATACTTAAGCCTGTTCTAAACCTGGTGGGATAGCTATTCCATAAACAACTTCCCAGCAGGTTGCTAGGCAAGAAACATGCACTGCAAGGGATTCTACTTATGCCTCCTTGGTGCCTTCTTCCCTAATTGGTCCTCCTTGAAGATTCCCAAAACTTCTTGCAAGAGCAACGTCCCCAAGTTCAAATACCTGTTGTAGCAGGGGATAAGCAGCCCTTTACACAGAGGGAGCCTGGTGAATGGACAGGAATGGCAATCCCCTTCCTGCAGGAACTAGTGAACATGAATATGAATGGTCTGGAACTAGTTTCAGCAGGAACTAGTGAAGACCTTGAGCTTCATTTTTTTTAATAAGAGGGATATATGCAATTAGCAATCACTAGTACCCAAAAAGTTCAGATCCAGAAATGTGAGTGAAACCATTTAGCCCACCCAAGCCAAAAGAAATTTTATGTCTGTAGACTATGATATTTTTAACTAGCATTTGCTCATCATAGCAGAACATAACACTCCCAAGATGTGCCACAAATTCTTTCCATTGTAGCTTAGTGAAAGTTTAGGCCATCAAGGTTCATGCCAAGCCCTTGTCTCATTGTGGCATGATGAATTTAACCAATTTATTTTGCAAAACAACCGAGCAAAATTTGTATTGCAAAGTTCCGTGTTTACTATATAATTTGATTCTTGATTGAAGGCACTCAGTTCATAACTGGAAAACCTGGAGTAGGGGAACAGCAGCAGCAAAAACACACACTCCTGAGTTTTGACAGCAATACTGATTTGCTTCCACAATGCCATCATCTCAGGCACAGATCTTTTGGGGCTAAGCTTTGCTCATAATAACCTTTGTGGAACCCACCTCCAGCAAGCAGGCACACAGGGGTTTAAAAGTTGTCACTGAACACATGAGAAAGGTCCAGTGGCTGAGCCAGAGAGAAAATAGAAATCAGGTCACTGCTTCCTAGCTGCAGTGGCTCTGCAGTGCATTCAGGAGGGAGAATGAATAACTACATGTGAGCTAAAGCCAGTGCAGCCAGCAGCTCTGCATCTTAACACACCCCAACAGGAGAACAGCTGAGGAGACGACACCAGTTTTGAGAACAGGGAGGCACCTGGAAAGATCAGTATGTTTTTCAAGCCCTGCCTTCCCACATTTCCACCCTGACGGAGTAGCTCACGATCATGCGAGGGTCACAGTCATTTAACACCTCACATATGTTCCCAGTCTGGTTTTAGCAAAATAACCTTGAAGGAACAGACACTGCTGCTAGATGCCACTTGCCTCTTAGCCCTGGAGAAGGCCATATGGCAGTGTACCTACCACACGAGATCTGGACATCTGTTACAATCCTCTCCGGCCTTGGGAATTTTGCTGGTACGGCTGCCAGCTTGCTTATCGCCGCCATGATCTCGTTCCACAGGGTCAGCAGCGGCCGTGGGTTCTCCATGTGGCGGATGCTGTCAGAAGGCACCGTCAGGATGAGATTCTCCACGGCCAGCTCTGCCCAGGGAGCAGGGTAGTGCCGGATACAGGCCTCCCACTGCCTCTCACAGGTCTCCCCTACAGCAACAACACAGGAAATCAGTTAAGCGCAATTCTGACTTTTGAGCACGCTCACAGAGGTCAAGCTCAGAGAAAAGACCAGGTCATGAAAATTTCCTGGAAAAAGAGTATGTGGTAGTTGCATGACTGCGGGTGGTGGCTGTTAAATAGCCAGTCCTCAATCTGTTCTTGGGAAACCTCCTCAGGCTCTTTAATAGGTAGGAAACAGAAGAGGACTGCCATATGACAGAGTAGCATAGCATGAGCAGCTCCCTGTTTTGTATCAGAGAACAAGAAGCATCAAGTTTCTCCAGTGTCTCATCTCCTTCTATCCAGCAGAGTTGCTGTTTCACATAACAACAATGGTTCTGTTCAGTTTGATGGAGAGGGAGAGGAGAAGGAGAGGAAGAGGGGAGAAGAGAAGAGGGGAGAAGAGGGGAGA